>JAQIWQ010000204.1:0-21815 GCA_034695825.1 Folsomia inoculata | reverse complement strand
CATTCTGAAATTAAACATGAAAGTGCTCACATTAATTTTCATGTTAATAAGCATTGTAAACTGTTGCATAGTATGGGAAGCATGCATTCCTTGTGTGAGAAGTGAATGTTATTTTATAATAACAGTGAACGGTACATTTTGTATGAATCCACCAATACCACCTAATGTGACAGTGATTCCTCCTAGTGGAAGGTGTCCTCCAGATCCAACAACCACCACAACTACCACCCCCACAACGACTCCAACGACCACACCCACAACGACCATGACCACAACAACGACTCTAAGTACCACACCCAGACCAGCAGTGAGTCAAAGCAATTCCTTGAAAATCATTGGTAAGAGTAATATGAGCAATCATAACAAAGTTTAATGACACATATTGAATACAGTTGGACTGAGTTTAACTATGAATGCGTGCGGTTGTGCTGCATTAATATGGTGCTGGAAAACCAAGCGTGTCCGATGTAACAGAATGGAAGGAGATTCTCCAAACGAATCTACCCGGATTTTGCATGAGATGAATGAGATCAGTTTATAAAGTAACTTGTTTATGTTAAAGCAATTAATTTTGTTGACATGAATAAAGTATGATTTTCTTACAGACTGGGCTTGAGCAGCAAACAAGAATAGGCTGACAACAGTCACAAATATTCCACGCTTTTGATAGTTTTAACAAGAATAGGCCAACAACACAGTCACAAATATTTTCACATGTTTTATACTTTTTAATAAACGTGGTCTTTCAACATGAAAGCCAAAAGTGTTTTGATTGTGGCTACCTACATTGTTTTCGTTGCAAATGCACAAATGACCGATAAATGTCGAGCATGCATTATGAAAGGAGGCACATTTCTGAAATATCGATCAGGATTTGAGTGTATTAAAGCTGGAGAAAGAAGTTTCACTCCATTTATGATGCGTGTTACAAAGGTCTCATCTTGTGGAATGATGGGTGAGTATAATAATTCTCGATAATGATAACTATGATATGAAGAATATGTGCAGAACCAACTACAACCACTCCCATAACAACCACAACGCCAAAGATTTCTACCGCCACTCCCACAACAACGACCACCACTCGCAGGACGACCACCACTCCCACCACAACGACGACGACTACCACCACAACGACCACCACTCCCACAACAACGACCACCACTCGCAGGACGACCACCACTCCCACCACAACGACCACCACTCCCACCACAACGACTACCACTACCACAACAACGACCACCACTCGCAGGACGACCACCACTCCCACCACAACGACGACGACTACCACCACTCCCACCACAACGACCACCACTCCCACCACAACGACCACCACCACCACTACCTTACTGGTCAACCAAGTGGAACACCCTCCGGTGAATATAATTAATAAAACATGGATTATATATATGAATGCATGAATAACGTGGACTTTAATTATAGGAAAATCGGGCTGGAATATTTAATTGCCCACAACCACCACCACTTTGGATGGAACTGCACGAGCTTTATGAATTTAACCTAAAGTGCTTAGCATGCCTACAGCATGTTGAACTCGCAAATTTGAGACTTGTAAAAGCTCGACATGAGATTCTTGCTGAAGCCAAGTATATGAAACGGCTAAGGAGATGCTTGGGGATTATGTATTCACAAAAATGATTGCATTTATTAATTGCAAATGATAATCGATAAACAAATCTCAATCCTTGTGATAGGCTTGCTCGATTTCAACTTCTGGCACTCTATAATAAAAGAAATATTTTACTACTTAAACTGGATAGACCTTTACATATTATACATACCTCCAATCAGGCAGAGCCACTCGACAGTAATATGTTATAATCTGCTGATACATTTTTCCTAAGGCAGCCACAAGGTGTTGGCATTCATGCACGGAAAACCATACAGCATTCCCAGTTCTGGAGCCGTAGCAAGAAAGGAGGCCAATTGACCACTTCGCAGTTTCACGATTCACGTAAATGGAAAGAGTGTCGGTATTGTAAAGACCCAGCGGTCTACTTCTGTGTTTGCAGGTTTTAATGATTTCCACTTGCTTTTGAATGCGTGGCTTGACATATGCATCATGTGGCATAGGTGGACAACTCGAAAGCAAATGATCCTTTACCACTCCGAGTGTATCAAAGTGAATTGGTACAAACGAAACCTGGTCCTTGCTCCAAGTGAAGTGGTCTTCCAATGGAACATGATCCACAATGCAATCTTTAATGTCTGGTAGAATACACTCAGCCAAAATGTAAATCAAATCATAAAGTTCAGGGAACGGAAGTTCAACAAATTGACCCAACCAAGCCCCACCACCACGATTATAAATCAATATACGAGCTTTAGGCTTTATTTCCAAAAACAAACTCACAGAATTAATAATTGCTGTCGGCTTTTTTTGTAGAATGGTGTCTAATTCAGTGCTAAGACACAGCACGGTTGAGGTTTCTAGTCGAAAATTAATATATCGTCCAATCGGATTATAATCCACTTTGGTATAAATCGGTAGACCACGTTGTAAAGTGAACTCGATAGGTGGAACGTGATGATCAAACGGATGCAGGGGGTATGCGCGTTTACGAAGGTCGGTTGTATGTTGAGGGGATATGGGAACAGGAGTTGGGTCAAAGTCTTTAGGGTATATATGTACTATAGGAGTACCGTCACGGTGTGTTGTAACTTGACGTTTTTTAGGTGGAGGTTCAGTACACTCAACCCCAAACTGATTACGACAGCAATCCATTCTGCACGGCTGTAGACGCAAGACTGGATTATCGTGTGCTCTGACTCAAGAGGAAGAACTAAGCTCAAATCTCTTTAGTCGAAGTTTGGCGTTTGAAGGAGAACAATGGCGAACCAATCACCATATCAAACTAGTGCGAATCGATTTGCTGAATCCCGTGCGAAGTATATAGGCTCTCCTCCAAAACCTGAGACTCCTCCACCACCATATCCGGGACGACCACCAGCAAAATATGCAAGAACAGATATTACAGACAAATGGGAATTAATACCACCAATGATTTTGATTGAAAAGAAGCACAACAATAATAAACCATCAAGCAGCTCTGGGCAACCATCATTTATGGAGAATGATCATCATAATCCACCGAAACTACTTTTGTTCAAACCCATAAACTTGACCAAGTTTGGATTGACATATCCAAGAATCAATGCGGAACATGAACCTCCTTTCAAGGGAGACCCTGATATCAAACGGTTAGAGCAACAATTGGATTTTTGGTGTGACAAGCAACGTCCATTGACAACGATCAATAGTCTTCGTATGGCTTTGACGATGGAGTCACCTTATGAAAAATTTCCTTGGAAGAAGGGTGACGGACCACTGATTGGGGTTTTTAAGAGATGTGGAAAGAACCAAGGGCAAGCGGTATGGATGACCCTACCAGAGGCTCAGATATTTACAAAGCTGGCCATGTACGTGCTTCAACGGAAAATAGAAGAGCTGGGAAATAAGGCAATTGAACCATTTAGCTTTGTCTTTGACCAAACTGACATGAAGTACCAAGGAATCAATTTCTTGGACCTGGAACTTCCCAAGGACTTTATGCTTCCACAATTAGACTCCGATGACCCGGACTTGTATACCCTTCGTGACAATATCAAAAAGCAGCAGGAGAACTATTTTTCTGGTAAAAGGTATTGATTTCAAATTTCTTTGTTTTAACCAGACATTTAACGTAACAGGCGGCGATACGAGCTACCCCATTGGCTCGATAACACTCTTAGCAGCCACCTTATCGGGGCGTGAACTGTTTGGATTAAGCAAAAACGTTGGATTAGATTTCAAACAGAGAGTCTGGTTTTCAATCCACGAAATGCAACATCTGGTTGCAGAAATTATCCAACAGTTGGACAAAGCAGTCGGATTTCTTGAGGAGTTGTAGAAAAATGTTGCAAGTTTTTATCCTTTCGTTTCTTTTCTTTGTAGTAAAGGGCAACAATACAGTTTTTGAAAAATGCGAAACTTGTTTAAATAATTCAAGAGTATTTACAAAAGTAGTTTGGTTTTCACTGGAAACCCCCAGTTATTCATGTATAGAAAAAAGTCGATTTAAAGATTATAAAGGATTAATTGTAGACTATACATGTTGTAGATCATACTGTGACGAAATTGAAAAATCTCCAGTTTCTCAAATTTGGAATAATGTTACTTTTAGTTGTTTAAAGCCTACAAATCTGAGATATCATCAGCATTATGGAGATGGTCGTTGGATGGAAAGTTTTCTGCTTATTGGATTGCTAATTCTGGTCATAATTGGTGAGCAAACTAATTGAAATTCACTTAAACGTTGAATATCAATTAATTTGCTCAATAGGTTCTTGTCTAAAAATGATGATGATTATGAAGACGGATAGTTCTGGTCCAGCAAACGGGTATGAATAAATGACTTTAGATAAAATGTGTTTTATATCCTTGGTTTATATTTTAGATCTGTGCAGATAACGGAATAGGTTATTCATCATTTGTCGCTAGTCTGTTGTAGTCAAATAAATAAATAAATAAATAAAATGTCAAGTGGTGCACTTATAAAAAGGCTTTATTTTAATCCACGGGTATCAGGGGCATACAGTGGTTTAAATACATTTTATTCAAACAGACATTTAAAATTGTCAAAAAAGGATGTAGAGAAAGAGCTGCTCAAATTAAAAGAATATTACATGTATCGACCAGCATTGCGAAAATTTAAAAAACGACGGTTCATGACTTTCTTTCCACATTTTCTGTTATGTTGTGATCTTATCGATGTTTCCCGCTGGGCATCAGTAAATTTCAATAATCACTTTATCTTAATAGTAATTGATAGCTATACAAAACAAATTTGGTGTGAAATTCTCCGCGACAAATCTGGCCCGCGGGTACTTGCGGCGATGAAGAAAATATTTAACCGACTTCCAGAACTCCCAAAGTATTTAACCAGTGATGCGGGTTCAGAATTCAAATACAGTGGCCTTCAAAAATATCTAAAAGAAAAGAACGTGATTTGGTACACTACATACTCACACTCGCCTATCGTGGAGAGAAGTATTAGTACTATCATGGGAAAGTTGATACGAATGTTTGCCCATAACAACAGTAATAATTATACGAGGGAGCTCCAGAATGTTGTTAAAAGTTACAATAATTCAAGGCATAGCACAACAAAGATGAAACCAAACGAAATTAACAAAGAAAATATGTTTATGGCGTTTCGATCAATGTACAAAGACTTGCTGGAACCTAATAGGGAGGAACCGACCCCGAAATATAAAGTGGGGGATATTGTGCGTTTTAGTCTTGTAAAGCAACATTTTGAGAAGGGGTAAGTCATATAGAGTTATCGACAGGTCAAGGTTTAATCTAACAATTGAATGTATAGGTATTATCCGCGTTGGGCATTGGAAACATGTACTGTAGATCAAGTCAAACCAACAGATCCAGTGACATGTTCTTCGTGATGCAAAGAATGAAATTATCAAAGGTGAGGGATTATCAGATAGGTATATAGTATGGAGTAATTATATATATATATATATAGGTTCATTCTACGAGAGGGAACTATTGCCTGCTGTCGGAATCACTAGTGCAAGTACAACATCCGGGTAATGAGCCGCCCAAAACGTTATTGCCTGTAGGTGGTTGGTGACACATCTAACTACATGTTCATTTCGTATTACACAACAACATGGAACACACGGATAATTCTTATTACGTCTACGTTTCAAGTAATAAAGATATTGCAAGTGACGTCACAACGTCTGCCGATTTTTCAAACACTTTATATGTGCCAATTAGCGTTGAGCCTGGTTCTTTTGAAGTTGGATTAACAGAAATATTATATGCACCACATGATCGAATTTTTGGTTTTCAACCAAATGATAACTTAATAAAAATCTCATCAAGCACTGACTCGTCATCGTTTCTGCTAATACCAGAACCAGATCATCCGACAGTGGAGGATTTAGTTTCACAAATAAATAGCCAATTACTTCAAGTGGGAATTGAAGGGATTGAAATAACTACAGCGTTAAATGTTATATATATCAACAGTGGAAGTTTTACAATCGAAATATCAAATCGGCTGGGCAGACTTTTCGGCCTAAAAACGCCAATCATAAAAGGAAGTGAGGTCATACTAGATAACGTTGACCTGCACAGAGGTAATAGTTTTTATCTCGTGCATTGTGACCTTGTGAGCCCGCAGTTATTTGCCAGTCAATATCTCCAGCTGTTAAAAATCCTCCCACAACCTCATGACACCAACAGTGTGCGAAGCACAGCGTTCCAGCACGTTCCCTATTTAAACCTTGCACGGTCACAGTTTGATAGGATCCATCTGTGGGTTACCAACGAAGGCGGAGACCCAGTCGTTTTCAGTCAGCCGGATGGATTTACATGTGTGCTACATATTAAACCGAAACCATTGTGAGGATGCCATCGGAAGGTTTACTTTCTGAACGATCTTCATACCTAGTACCGCTTAACATTGGTACCACAACTCAAGGGAAAAAAAACCCAATTAAAAAGAAGAAGAAGAAGAAACAAGTCGCTGGAGGCAAGGTGAAAGTAAGTGTAAAAAAGCAAACTGGTGGAAAAAAATCAAAATCAAAGACTTTGAAAACCAAACCAAAAACCAAAAAGAAGACCAAAAAGAATTGCAATAAAACTAAAAAGGGTGGCAAGAAGGGGAAAAAGAAATAAATCATGGACGAGTCCTCCAAATCTGTAAATAGTTGCATCGACCTATTCACTTTGACCGGCTCCGATGTATCGACGTTAAATAGTTTCTATGTGCCCATATACCCAGGAGTCTCGTTGAAAGAGCAGTCAGCGCCTTTAGAGTATTCGGTGAGGGATAAAAAACAAACCAATAAAGATCAAGGACTGATTTTCTTTGATTTATTGATCAGATTAATGGAGTACCTCAAGCCTACATTAACTTAGCCGAAAGCTACCTATATGCGGTGGTCAGGGTGACCAACATTGATGGATCTGACCTGGCTGTGGGGGCCGATGTCAGCTGCAGTAACTTTCTGCTGCACTCTTTATTTGAAATTGTTGAGGTGTATTGCAATGGGAAACTGATATCTTCAAAGCCATTTTACCCATATTGTGCGTATTTACTGGCACAGCTATCATATAGCGAAGAATTCAAGGCTGAACAACTAAAGTCGGCATTATACATAAAAGATGTCAATGCTTCCAAAGTGTCTAATGAAAACACTGGATATTTGGCCAGGTAAATTCTTGTTTGTTTGCGAATTTTTCAAGCAAACCTTGTTTTATTTTTAGAAAAACCTATCTTGCACAATCTCAACCTGTGGAATTATGTGGACGTTTGTTTGATGACTTGTTTCTTCAAAAGCGTTGGATTCTACCACTTGTGAGTAATTTTATATATGATCAACCATATGAAATCATGTATAAAATTTACTCACAGGTTAACCTCAAAATAAAACTGAAGCGGGCCACTACAGATTTCACGTTAATGTCTGGTGCTGAAGACAAGAAATACAAAATTAATTTGGATGAGGCGGTACTGTATGTGAAGACGCATATCGTTGCACCAAACATTGTAGCTCACCACGAGCGCATGCTTGAACGCCAGAAAGCACTCTATCCCTTTACAAAAAACGAGATAAAGTGTGCATCACTAGCAAAAAATACTCTAAGCTCGGTGACTGAAAATATTTTCAGTTTCAATCAGCTTCCACAACGAATCGTCGTTGGACTAGTCCTCACAGGTGAGTTTCTTGAATGTTTTTATTAAATGTATGGAACTAATTGTCCTACTGTACTTTTGCAGACGCCCTATCTGGACGAATTTCCACTAACCCATTCTCATTCGAAAGCTTTGATTTGAGCAAAATCTCATTAAGTATCAACAATGTGGCGTTGGAGTACAACACTTTAAATTTAAAATATGATGACCGATACCTGTTGGCGTACCAAAACCTGATAAATGGACTAGGTCTTGATTCAAAAACAATAGGAATTGATCGTGGTTATTATAAGGATGGAAATATACTATATGCTTTCCAAATTCAAAGTTTTGAGAGCGATGCAAACTTTTATCCATCAAAAGGAACATTAAAACTTGAATTGGCATTTGCGAAGCAATTAGCCAATCCCGTCACTGCTGTAATCTTATCCCAGACTAGCAGCGTATTGACTATTGACAAGTATCGAAATTGTGAAATTGAAAATCAAGGCGTTCTACAATGAATACAACGCAATTATTTAGTGCACTAACATATATACTGAAACCATACCATACGGTATTTGATGTTGTTGGAGCGGATGAAATTCGAAATGTCATCGCCAAGAATGTTACCAAAAAATTTCCGCAAGTCTATATCGTTAATGTTTTACCAACAACTGTAAATAGAATGGGACATTGGATAGCCATAATTGTGCATGTTCGTTACTTTGAAGTTTTCGATAGTTTTGGTGAAATGTTATCCAAATACACTAGCTTGTTCAAGTTTATTTATAAAAATAAAAAAGTAGTTGCATTAAAAATCTCGGTCCAGAATATTGATAGCGAGCTGTGCGGTCAATTTTGCCTTTGGTATATTTACCATCGTTTTCACGGCTGCAGTATACCAAGGATTAAGAAAATGTTTACAAAGGACACTGTACGAAACGATGCAATGATTGAAGCGTTTTATAACTCACTCAAGTTCAAATTGTTAAAAAAACATGGATGTAACCAAATCAGTTGTTCTAGACGTAAATTTTTGTGTGAGAATGTTATTTATTGCCAATAAATTGTTCAAACGTTATCCAATCTCTACAATTTCCTTCTTCATAGGGAAACTCTAATTTCTCATATTTATCCACAATTGTTAAAAAAGGGAGGCCCATGTGATATTGAGGAACATTTGCATCCTTTAGATATTTGATAAATAATCCCATTCCAGGCAAATTTAGCTTGCGTAGCTTGCTGTGTGAAGTTGCAGCAGAGAGCAAATCCACAATATTTGATTTTGGTATTGTTTCATTTTTGTAAGTAATTTCCCCATTTCCATTCCAAGTTAATGACCGATTCTGTAGGATAAAATTAATTAATCGTCGTGCTTTGGATTTCTGTGACTCTGGGATGCTGAGTAGGAGGGCGTTTGTTTCTGACGATGAATCATCCATTGCTGCGCCACCAACCGCATCGAATTGTGGTGGTGGTGTATCAACAACCTTAATTGCACCTCCAAGTAAATCCAATTGTGGTTGAGATTGTAATTGTGGAAATAATCTACGGTATTGTTCTAAACTAACCACTTTGAATATTCTAAAGTTAGCCATTACTTAGCAATAATTTACAAAATGCTCCCTCTGTTATTTTTGATAATACAATAGCAATGATAAGAGGTAGACACGAACGGTGATTTAGGAGGATTGTGCGTATAACTTTCAGTGATGATTTTCGTTTTCTAATTAACTGTGTAATTAATCGTTTTGCTGGTATCAGTTCCTTGAGTTCTGATTTGGAATAAGGGAAACTGTTTAGGTTTATTGCCAACTCCACCAACACTTTTATCTCTTCCTCACTACAATTCAGTATGGCACGTTTTGAGTTTTCCTTCATCAATATTTCTAAAAAGTCACGCGAATTTTCTACACGAGCCATTTAGTTGGGAGCAAACACTAGCATGTCAGGATCATTGAATACACTTGATCGCACTGCATAGCGTCGGTTTTGGTATGGGCTTAAATCTATACACAAGTACCCGTGTGGGTTTCGAGTCACATAGTCGTACACATCTTTTAGGAACCGAGGATTTCCTTGGTACATTTGTCTTGATAGGGTTGATATTATTGATCGATCTCGTGGAAAATTAAACAGCTGCAAAAACAAAAACAAATAAATGATAATCAAAATTAAAACCGCAAAGACTTACAATTATCATATCCACGCTTAATCCAGCTGTCCTTAATCCAGGAGTAAATAGGTTATGTAAGATGACAATGCAACTTATACGACTATGGTGCACAGTTTTTGTTATAAAGCCTGTTAAATCATACAAATCCTTTATGAGTGCGTTTTTCTGTAAATGAACATGTTGTTTTACCTGTGATAAAGTTGTTTAATTCCTTTTTAAAGCTCTCACCCATATCGTCAAAAATTACCTGTAATCACGGAATAATAAGCGTTTCATTGTGGGTGTGTAAACAAAAACACCAACCAAACTGTCAGGAATGAGGTACGAATCATCCCAATGCGAAACAATACTAATCTCTGGATGTTGAGCTGCAAAATGTTGGAGTTCAGGGTTGTCTTGTGCAGCTACGTATATTATACGTTGTATATCCCCGTTAATAATTTCCTGTGTACAAATCCGCTTATAGTCTATACCACCTGGTAATAATAAATCCTTAAATGTTTAAAATGAAGTATACCGAACGTCTGGTGATGATCTGCCTGGTCAATGAGCTCTTGCCAATTCTACTTGGGCCTAAATAACGTTATATATTAGATATAAGAATAGTTGATAATGTATAATACATACCCACAATGTAACAAGCAAATGGGTGACGTAATTCCACCATCATTTGGTCTGGAGCCAACATCATTCTAGATCAATTCCTCATATACTACTAAGCAGAATGGTCAGGCACGGGGGTGGTCAAGGGCATAATCAACGATGTCCTTACTGTGGACAGCATTTTTATTCATACTACAGTCTAAGGCGGCACTTGAGTCAAACTCATTTGTGTAATACTTGTGGATCAGCTGTTCGAAATAAAAGCCTGCACAGATGTTTACGCCGACAACGGGGAGGGCGCCGGGCCGGTGAACTACCGTTTTCAATTAATCCTTTTGTGGAAAAGCAATCAAGTTTATTGGGTGTGTTTAAACGATTCGAACTCGAAATTACATCCTCACAACTTCTTATTGGAAAATTGTTCCTTGAGATTTACAGTGAACTGTATAATTTCATTTTAAAGTTAATCAAATATTACAGTGGTTTAAAACTTCGGTTCGTGCTCAATGTTGAACTTATGAAAGTGAACACCGGCTACATTGCGGATGCTAGTTTCTCATCTAATCCATATCTCTTTTTAAATAAATATGACATTAAAATCAACATCTTTGAAATGGTATCGGAATTAATACAAAATTTAAACCTTTATTCAAAAAATGGGTCAAATTGGTCAATTACTGGCATTAAGGCACTTGAAGTGTATAGTTCACATCCGAGACTAATCAAAAGTGGCGCAGGACTAAACACCCCAAAGTGTTATCGTAACCGCAATGGACTAATAAATATCAGAACGAATACAAATAAATGTTTTGAGTATTCAGTGATTTGTAAATTTATGGGAAACCATACAAAAGCGGTAGGTGAGCGAGTTCGCCAATATCAAGTGTTTGAACAGTTTAACAAGGATAGCCGTTTCATCAATTTCTCCAGCTTGAAAGATGGTCAAGGAACATCTCTGTCTCATATTAATAGATTTGAAACTTTAAATCCCCACATCTCTGTTAATGTATACCAACATGACAACAAACAGAACAAGATTTATCCAATCCGATTGACTCGGAATATGAGACCACTTCATGTGGATTTGATGCGAGTACGGAATGGGGATGAATCACATTTTATCCTGATTGACAACTTTAGCAGTTTCATGGGCAAGTCTCTATGATTTTGTGGTTGTATGAGCATGATGTAATAAAATAATAATGATTATTTTAGGTGCTCTTGGACATCATAAGCATTATTTTTGCCGTTCCTGCTTACATGCTTTCTTGGACAAACAAAAACGAAACGAGCATTCTATTGAATGTCGACGATTGGGAATCACAAGCTTTGTTTTTCCTAAAGAGATATGCAAAGACTATGCACGGCTCAGAAGACTTGAACCACCAGCAATGCAGGTTATTGCAGATTTTGAAAGCTATGCAGCTGACCCACCTACTACTACCACTACTACTGCTGCTGTTAAAATGAAAATTGTGAATACTCAAAAAGTAATGAGCTATTCTTACGTGGTTTTGGCTGGAAGCAAACCAGAACGACATAACTTTTACATTGGGGAAGATGCTGACTCTAAATTTATTCAGGAGATGATGGTGTTGGCGGATGAGTATTTGCAGCGTGTATCTGCTTACGCCAAAGTCATGGTCATGACACCTGCTGACTGGGTATTTGAAAAATATGAAACTATAAGCATTATTTTAGGTACATTTTCAAATATTATAGATACATTTCTACTCGGCAACTAAATGTGGAATATGCAATCAACCATTTAATGAGGATGTCGACCCTGTCGCCAGCAGTAATCCAGAATATGCAATGACCCCAATGTCATATCCTGGCGCAGGTAAAAGAAAAGTACGACACCACCGACATGACCAGAACCAAGATGTTTTTAAAGATCAGGCCCGTTATAAATTTGCGGCCCATTCTTCGTGCAATTTGGGATTAGTTCACAGGAAACAATTTACAATATCATTTCACAATCTGATGGGGTTCGACAGCAAGATTATCTTATTGGGTGCATCTAAATTTGGAGTAAAATCAATTAAAGTACTGGCCAAGTCAAGTCAAAATTTTTTAATGATTAAACTAGATAATCGTTTACAATTCCAAGATACAATGGCGCATTTACCTCGCTCATTACAAGACTTGGTTTCTGAATTAAGAAAAGACGGTATCCATAAATTCGCTGTCACTAACCAGGTATTTCGTAATACATATAACATCACACCAGACATTCTAGAGTTACTTTTAGGAAAGTTGGCATTTGTGTATGATTACATTACGTTCGATAATGTTTTTAAGCCAATCAAAAAATTACCACCGGCTACTGTCTTTTTCAATAAACTGACAAATACTCCGGTAGATTCTTTAGCATTGAAAAATGCACGGCTCATCTTTAGAAAATTTAAGTGCAAGTGTCTTGCAGACTATTTAAGGATTTACAACTTGCTAGATGTGACACTTTTATGCGACGTATGGAATGAACATAGACGTCTTTGTATGAGTACATTTCGTGTTGATTGTACTAATTTTCTCTCCTTACCATCAATGAGCTTTAAAGTAGGGTTGCAACGTAGTAGAGTCACCTTGGATTATATCAGAGATATTGGTTTATATACGTTAGCGAAAAAAGCGCAAATTGGTGGCATTGTAAACGTTTCTAAACGATACAGCAAAGCTAATATTCCAGGATTTCCTGGTTATAACCCAGCTAAGCCAACTCAATACTTGATTCAGCTGGATATATGTGGTCTATATAGTCACATCATGAAAACATGCTGCCTCCCCACACGTAATTTCCGTAAATTAACTCAGGAGGAGGTTGATAACTTCAATCCTGATGAGCATGACATTGATGGCCCAACAGGATTTCTTATTGAGTGTGACATTGATTTTGAAGGAGACATTTTGCTTGGTGATAAAAACATTCCCGTTCATGATTATGTAGCAGAAATGGTTCCGTTTCCGGAAAAAGTCAAGATAGACCTTGCCTCACTTTCTCCATCCTCACAAAAATTTCATAGAGAAAATCCAAATCTACCTAATAATATTGGCAAAGAGGTGCTGGTGGCTTCATTGTATCCACGCAAAAAATATGGTGTTTTCTTGCCTATGCTCAAGCAAGGAATAAAGCTGGGTGCAAGAGTTACAAAGTATTATCAAATTTGGGCATTTGATCAAGCAGCATTTATGAAGAAGTGGGTGGAACAAAATGTTAAAAAACGAGCGCAGGCAACGACCAACGCAATGAATATTTTTATCAAATTTATAATCAATTCATGTTACGGCATGTTTGGGATAGACCCCACTCGCTACGAATCTTTCCAGTTGGTAACAGATGTGGACTTGGCTAGGCAATTAATCGGATCCCATTCCTTTCAAAGTTTCAGCATAATCAGTGATGAGTTGGTCATGATTCAAATGCATAAACAGGATGTGGTAATGAAGAATCATTTACTTGTGTCTGGAGCAATTCTCGATTTAAGCAAGGCATACTTTTTTTCGCTTGCATATGCAATAAAAG
This sequence comes from Folsomia inoculata, assembly GCA_034695825.1. Lineage (NCBI taxonomy): Eukaryota > Metazoa > Arthropoda > Collembola > Entomobryomorpha > Isotomidae > Folsomia > Folsomia inoculata. The sequence goes on along the minus strand of JAQIWQ010000204.1, from coordinate 7,801 downwards.
ACCACTTTCAGGATCGTATGACCATGCTGTATCAAGATACCGATAGCATATTGATGGAAGTACGCGTGGATAATATTTGGGAGGAATTGGGGAAAGTACGTAAATGGCAAACCTATCATGGACTACAGTTTTCTTGATATCAGTGATCCCTATCACGATTTGTCAAGAAAAGGCGAGACAGGTACAATGAAGGAAGATAATATGGGGGATAATGGTCAGGCTTTTATTGCCAATGCTTGTATTAATACAAAAAAGGCCTATGGATTAGAATTTTTTCAACCACCAGATAAGCCCAAGCCAAATGACAAGATGAAATTAAAAGGGATTAAAAAGGGATTTCTTAGGTCACATAGCTTTAGCTCGTATCGCAAAGCACTGTTTAAGCGAAAACCTAGACGTGTGCAAATTCGTATGATGCGAAGTATAAAATTACAGATACAAACTATTGAAATGAAAAAATTGGCTTTCACGCCAGTGTGTGATGCACGTTTTCTAATGGGTAGGTATGGAATAAAAACCTTACCTTGGGGCCACTATTCAATTATTAACCGTAGGGTTAAAACTGTTACCGAATATTAATATTGGTATATGTAAATAATGTACCCAATAAATCAGTTTCAATACGACAACAAATCGTTTATGCATTTTTTATTTTATTTATAATTTAGTGGATTCAATCGACATAACTTCTGTCATAAGTTCCTCCAAATACTGTTCATCAATATTGGGGTGGTGTTCTTGGATAAACTCTTTGAAGTTCATTTTGTAATTCGCTCCAGCATTGACAAACATTCTCGAAGTACCTATAAAACAAAATCCATGTGCATAATACTAATAATGATAATATTTGATCATTTCAATATATGAGCTCTTTACCTTTTCCAAATGTCACTGCAGTTTTTCCAAGGTAGTGGTAGTCCAATGGTTTTGAAACCATTGCCTTCAGCTCCGACGTCGAAACACATTTTAACATCTCAGCATCCACAATAACTACACTATTCTCAGATGAATAGTGAATAGATTCCATTGTTTTGTATTTTGGAGCTTCTGGATAGGACATCCGGATGAATTGTATAATTCTATTTTCTTCTTTAGAATTAAAGAAAAATGCAGACTTTTCTGCTGCAGATTTTAGCATGTGCCCGTTTAATAATCCCGAAATGATTTGTCCAATCAGACGGATATCGGGATCGCCCAAAATGATTGTCGTAGCCATTGAATCGAATGATACGAATGGAGATGGTTCAGTTCTATTTTATACATGTATAAATCAATGTACGACAAATCTTTAGACCTTGCTCTAATCCGGTGAATGACATAGATCCAGATAAAACCTAATCCTCAAACCATACGGTTTTAACTCTACTCAAAATATGGTTCACATCTACATAGCAGAATCAATAAGATTAACATCTTCAGAGCTTTACAGTTTACTAGCAAAATGAAATTTGGTGAGTTCAAATCTCCATCTCGTTCCATTGTTTGGGTTCATGGTGGTAACGCCACTGACAGAATTAGATATTGTGTGTCACAGAACAAAGGGTCGTTGTTGTGTGGTTCTGAAAGCTATAGCTATAATTTATCTTCTATCTTATCGAAACAAACGAAGAAACATTTTCCTGATTTAACAGCATTAATTGTTGAGTTGACTTGTTGTGTATACCCACATTCTCAAACGGTAGCATATGAGGGTATTTGGGTTTGGGGATTTCACGTACTACTTGAAGATTTGCTCAAGTGTAATTTGGTGGATTTGTTTATTTGTTGGGATCATGCACCACACTTCATAACCACTAATCACTACATGCTAAAAAAGTTTAATATTAATCTTACTGTTGTGCAAGTACCATCAAACTTTAATACCAGATTACGACCATCAGTTGTTTGGTTTCTCGGTGATTGTGGAACTAGCAGAATTAATTGCTCGTGTGTTTCGTTAAGAATTACGCAAACCCCTTGTGAATTCCGGGAGTGGCTACCAACCGAATACATATACAAGTACACCCCTTAATACTTTAAACAACATGAGTGGTAATTCAGGTGCACGTGCATTTATATCAAGAGAAGCAAAAGTTTCTACGAAACGAAAACGATTAAGGGACGACGATGATGAAGTTCAAATTTTAGACTCCAAACCACCCAGCAAAGATGCGGTCGATTCGCAACCAACGGTTGATCAAAAGTCTGGTATGTATTTCCTATTTTTTAGACTTCTCATATCAAATAATCCAAACATTTTTAGTAATGTCCGTGGTAATGAAATTTCCCAAACCGATAAAGTCTGGATGGGAAAAGAAGACCCATTGCGTCAACATTGCGACAACTACACCCAATCAACGCGATGGTCCATCTTGCGTGTGGACGTTGCACACGGTATGTCCATGAATTATAATTTCACAATTTTAATCATTTAACCAGTGTTCATCCTCTAGCCTGGCTATTTACAACTTGACCTGGAAGAGTTTATAAATCTTCCCTTCTGGAGTGAGGAACGGCAGCTGAACAAGTGGATTCCGATAGGAAAGGCTGCAGCTACATATTTCAACCATTTAAACACCAAGGAAAAGGTTGAATTTAAACGAAGAGCACTCCGATCCATTTTTCCGATTACTGCAATCATTACCTATGGCATGACTTTTACTTCTATTCCGAAGGCAAAAGTTATTGATTTGGGAGAAAATTCATTGGAATTGTATCAACTTTACGATCCAATCGCTGTAAAGAAGCAAGTACGAACCTCAACCACGGACCCCCAAAAAGCTATTGACTACTTGGCGAATATGGAAGAAGTAGTAACAAAGCTCAACAAGAAGCATAGCTTCAAATTCCCAACAAAAAACACCAAACACACAACTGAAAAGGATGAAACCGACGATGAGGAAGGTGTGGAATGCGTTGGTAATTTTGTCCATTTCTTGAACATTTACTAGCTGAGCATATTGAACATGTCTTGTTTTTCATTAGCAACTGACGATGAGAACAACCAAGAAGCAGATGATGATGATGATGACGTGGATGATGATGATGATGATGAGGCTACAGCAAGTGACTTGGCCTTTATTGATGATGCCGAACATGATGACGATTCGTCTCCACCAAATTCCCCTACCGGTGCTGGTACGGAAATCTGTCAAAGTGAGGATGATGACTCTGATGATGGCTTGGAAAAACCAAATTCTCCACCTTCCAATGTAGGTCAGCCACCACCACCACCTCCACTTAACGTCGTGCTCCCACCCGTTAAGCCGGTTGGAGAAACACTTCCACCTTCTGCACTAGAACCACCCAAAATGGCTGACAATCAGTTGATTTTTGGGAAGAAAACTCAACCATCTAGTAAGGTAGGAAAAACAAAAGTTGTGCTGGCTGACCCAAAGCTTGTTGCGAATTCGCAATCCGCCAAAAAAACTCCGCTCGTAGGACAGGTGCTGAATGACCCAAAGGTGGCCCTGAAGATCAACCCATCCAGACCTGATGTTGAGACAATCGCGGATGACTTTTTTGCAAACCTTCCTGAACAATTGGTTCGTGAATGGTGCGACCAATCCACCAACGTGGACCTGCCTAGCACCAGTGCTGGTCTACGAACCAATTTGCCTACCGATATCGTGACAGGTTCTGAAATCGAGTTGCCTCCTAACGGTGTTTCCGACCAACCGTTATTTCGACCCTACTTTCCATACAATTGGCATCGCTTGGCTCCTGTTAAATTAGTCCCCCGGAAAAAAGTCAACCCCCCCATAACAACAGAAACCTTAAAAACCGATAGTTTGGCCATGTCCAAGTACACCGACGTGCGCTGGGCAGCTGATATAAAGATGACTGTACACAACCCTGTTATTACTGAAAAGGGTCGTCGACATGTTCTGTTGACGCGAATTGGGGATGACATGCCTGGGCGTGTTTTTCAGATTTTCGACACTGAGATACATTCGGTTATGCAAATGTTGAACGATGTTCAACATGAAATGGGCCTTAGTGGTGTTGAACAACAACATCGCCTGAAAGTGCATCCGATCGAAACGTCTATGCAAATGCTAGCTACCACAAAGCATATGCTTGAATCAAACAAGCAAGCTTTGCACTCTCAGAAAAAATTAGAAAAAATCAATGATGAGTTAGCCCTCATAGATGAACGCTACACAGCACAAGGACAGCAACGAGATGCTCTCCTTAGAGAGCACGAGCAAAATTTGCAAATTTGCAAATTTAATTCTAGTGGCTCATCTATTATAAGCTTTTTGAATGGTTTGCAAGTCGTGGACATCAACAATGTCTAATATATTTATTTTTTCTTGAATAGATGAACCAACACTTTCTTCCCAAGGGTCGTTATCCTTGTACATACTTTTATCAACCATACTTTTAACATTGTACTCACTTTATTATTCTAATAAACTCAACTTTCATTATAGCTTACGCACAGATGTCATCAACCATACTTTTAGCGTTGTACTTAATGAAATTTATTATTCTAATAAACTCAACTTTCATCCCAACTTACGCACAGATGGCATATTTGCATAAGTTCTGGCACATACATATTTGCATTATGTTGAGCATGAGATAGGATGTGACCAAGCAATGCATAGGATTGTATGAGCCCCCTTTGAGTATATAAGGCGAATCGTTACTACATGGGATTAGACGATGCTCGTCTGAATGTATGGAACAAATTATTAATACATTGGATTAGTTGAGAAAGCTTTATTGTTTATAAATCTCTTTAAACAACATTTATCAAACAACTACTTATTTGACCAGTGAGCACATTCGTTCAAACACTTTCACTTAAACCAGTTACTCCGTTTAAGTTTATATTTGCGGCAGGCTTTGGCCGCTATAATTCTCCTTCTCAACTCCTGCGTGATCTCCGGATCATTCGGATCCATCTCGTAGAGGAACAATGAGGACTCCCTACCGAATGTGAATCTGTAACGTTCTATTAAATGAACAAAATTAAACTATGAATTCCATTATTAACAGATTCATCACTAACCTCTACTACTACTATAATTCGCGACCCGTAAGTCGCGACTTCTGCGGGATTGTAAGATTTTTCTCCTCAGTGCTCTCGAAATGTTTGGATCCTCAGGATCCATATCGTAAAACCGAGTCCGTGGGGCTAGCAATTACAAATATTTCATGAATTGGGGCTTTGTATCACCCTTCTAAGAACTTACCCCATGGGAGCACATACTTCAAATTTTCTTCCCCTTCATTCTCTGAAATGAGCAAGCATTTTATTAATTAACTGTAGCATTCTTTTCTTGTCAAAATTTACCTGATACCAAATCCACAACATCAATTTGGTCTTCCTTCACCTGGTTGTTACCTTCTGAAATGGATAAACAGTTTATTATGTGAGTATATTTCATTAGACTTAACTTACCCCCTTCATCGATCACAAAATCGATGACCATGCCTTGGTCGTTACCTTCTGAAATTCACAAACATTGTATTATTTTGAATGTATTTATCTGAACGAAACTCACCTTGTTCTTGGACACCAACTTTATTATCCTCGATTTCAACATCTGTCATCCCTATGTCGCCAGAAGCGTCAAATTCTCCTAATGATTACAAGATTGTAGTATTTTGAACGTATCTCTGAATGAAACTTACCTTGTTGTTGGAGAATATCTCCCTCCTCCTCGATTTCAACATATGCAATCTCCTCATACTTTATTACGACGTCAGGAGCGTCCAATTCTCCTAATGATTATAACATTTTAATATTTTGAACTTATCTCTCTGAAGGAAACTCACCTTCGTCTTGGGCAAGATCTCCCTCCTCATTATCCTTATCAGGCACACCCCCGCTACACTCTAGACCTTGGTCCTGGACAAGATCTCCCTCATCATTATCCTTATCAGGCACACCCCCGATACACTCTAGACCTTGGTCCTGGACAAGATCTCCTTCATCATTATCCTTATCAGGCACACCCCCGCTATTGTCTAGGTTGACTGATGTGTCAGCATCCCCTAATAATGATAACATTTTATTAGCTTCATTTTTCATGAATCTCTTCAGCAAAACTCACCTTGGTCTTGGACAAGATCTCCCTCATCATTATCCTTATCAGGCACACCCCCGCTACACTCTATTAAGTTGACTGATACGGCAGCATCAGGTTAATAATTTATAATAGATAATAATAGTCAGAATAAGATTTTATTAGCTTCATTTTTCATGAATCTCTTCAGCAAAACTCACCTTGGTCTTGTACAAGCTCTCCCTCATCATTATCCTCATTAGACTCATCCTCGTCGTATCTTCTTAAGATGTGTGGAGCGTCGTCCACACTCATGCTTTTTGAAGTCCCTGGCTTTGGTCGGTCAGTGTTGACTGCAGCATCTTGTGTTGAGCCAACCTGAACCGCTTTCTCTGCGACTTTCTTTCTGGGCGAACGAAGGACTGTTTTACCCACTTTCTTCCACTTAGTTTGCGTGGATTTATTCACCATCCGAAAGGCTTTGAATGGAGTAAATTGAACCCTTTCCAAAATAATTTTAGGCTCCATTTGTGCAATTCGCTGAATTGAGCGGTTTCGAAGTATTAGGTTGCTCATTTTTTAAGACCCGGAAAACAAAAACGATACGCTTCCAAGTAAGGAAAAGAATAGAATGGCTTTTTATCTACTGGTGATGCAAATGTTTTCTTGCTACAAATTCGGTAATGAGTTTGTAACGGAAAAGGTGAAAATGACACCTTTACTGTGCCAGACCCGGAAAACAAAAACGAGACGCTTTCAAGTAAGGAAAAGAATATAATGGCTTTTTATCTATTGGTGATGCAGATGTTTACTTGCTACAAATTCGGTAATGAGTTTGTAACAGAAAAGGTGAAAATGACACCTTTACTGTGCCAGAGGAGGCAGATGTCTTTAATCCAGAAAGTCTGCTGCCTGGTGGATGGTGTTGTCCAGTACATTATTACTAACTGCTTGGTTGAGTTATAAGTTCCTGTTTCCTCACATTTCTAATATGTTTGAATCCAACGTGGTTACTTTGCATGAACTTCAAGAGCCCTTAACGGCTCTGGCACGTAAAACGAATCCATTTCCTGGTGTTGGCCATACACTACAATCAAAAACAAAAATGTTCAAAGAAGAAGACAACATTTATGAAGTGGAAAAGCTAGAGGACCGCAAACTTGTGAATGGAAATGAAGAGTTTTTGGTGAAATGGGTGCAATGGGATAGGTAATTCATAATCCTTTCTACCTCTATTGTAAACTTACTGTGAACTCCTTTTCAGTTCCTTCAATTCTTGGGAGCCTATACAGAATTTATTCTGTCCAGAGTTGCTGGAGGAGTTTCGGCGAGCCCAACGGTTCAAGGCCCGGTTGCATTGGATAACTCCTAGACCTGAAAAGAAGAAAAAGCACAAACCACCAAGGCCTGTTTCGCCGCCATCAACTCCAGTGGTGCAGGTTTTTCCTTGTTGCAAAGTAAAAATGACCTCAAAGCAGAGGTATTGCCACAAATTTACCCACAAACCCCTAACGTGTGCTACTTGTGGATTGGTAATCACCTCTGGCCTCAAGGGGAACCTGAATAGGCACATCGCAAAGTATCATTCCTAAAAAATGAATATGTTTGCAATAAAAACACCGGTAATTATACATTACATTTGTTGGTTGTTTGTTCACCTTATGGTATTCCGGCCTGACTTATTATTATGATTATTATTGAATCCAAACTTTGTTCACAATGCTTATTAGCATGAAAATTAATGCGTCACTTATTTAACGTGCTTAAGTTGTGTTACTTTTCAGCTTTTTTATTTCAGAATA
>JAQIWQ010000203.1:0-21816 GCA_034695825.1 Folsomia inoculata | reverse complement strand
AATTCTGAAGACGTGGGGTTCAATTCCCCCCGGGGCTATAATTTTTTCAAATCATTGTGATACCATATTTCTTTAATCATTTATAACACATTTATTATCAATGTTTTTCAATTCTCCGACGGAAGGTAGACATAGGAACACAATTCAACAAAGTTCGAAGACTAATGCAGTAAATCCACATCATAATTCACCAATTTAGCAGTCACTTTAACTGAAAAAACAATGCAGAGAAAGACAGTATTAATTTCCGTTTGATTATTTATTCAAAAGCTTGCATAAAGAAAATGTAGTATAGTCTGACTGGATTACCTATGATAATAAAACAGCGTAATAAATTCCCAGTCCTTTTCCATGACGAAATTGTTTTCAAGCACACCAGTCGTATTATGTGAGTTATTTTTACCATGATCGCTCCGATACACTACCTGGAATGATGATGCTGGGTATTTAAGTAATTCCCTATCCTACTAATGAGTGTGAACTGATCAAGTAGATATGAAGCAGAAATCATTCTTTATCATAGTATGGAAATTTCGCATAATTTTAGACGTGGGAATTGTCGGTAGGACAAATGGGTTCCGCATGCAGGTAAGTTATGAAAGCAAGAAAGACATAATAAAGCTGTTGAAATATGGTTGAAATGTACAAATATTCGAGTAAACTGGTTGTAAAGTTCTGTTGGAAGTTTTGGTTTCCATTCCAATAAATTATGGCATCTACCAAAGTACGGACCATGATTCGATTAATATCGATAACCATCATCTCGATATTCGTTCTAGTTTTGCTACCACCCATAATATTATTATTATTACTTCCAAGTGTAATTATAGGACGTTTTCTCTCTGTTTGTGCACGGTTAATGGGACCACCAGGATTGGGGAGCATGTTGACCGGAATCTCTGTGTCACATGCGATAAGACAAGACTGGTCTACAGAAATTTTAACCATGATTCTGCAAGGCAAACCAGATTTGGATAAAATCAAATCAGAATTCATGACCAAGGTATTGCACGCCAGAAAGGACGCCGAAAGTGGTGGTGGTGGCCATCTTTATCCTGAACTAACCCAGACGGTGGTTTCTTGGATGGGATTTTTATTTTGGAAAAAAGTCCCAGAATTCCAAATTCCCATCTCGTGTCACAAGTTTCTGACCTGCGAACAACTTGATAGTCCAATTGGATCCTCGTTTTTGAGTTCCCTGGCTGAAAAAAGGTGGAATTTTGGGAGCGAGGTCCTGTGGGATGTGACAATTATTCCGGGCAATGAACAATTTGCACTCATTTTACGCTGGCATCACGCCCTTTGTGATGGCATGTCCATAGTGAAATTGTTGGATAAAGTGAGCAGCCCAAAACTTATGGATCAGATGGTCAAAACAAAAATTTCCCGACGTTCAAATTCTATATTTCGATATTTCGGACTACTTCGGATGCCATGGGATATTGCCACATATATTCAAGTTGTCATGAGGACTTGGTCGACCCCAGATGCTTTTGTTGTTGGGCATCCAGCCTTAAGGGGTTCTCTTACTTTTGCATCCACTAAACCATTAGATTTCGCAAATTTGAAAAAGATTACCCCTCACTCAATGTCTTTCACAGGGACGCTCGTTTCCCTTATTACAACAGGAATTCAAAATCAATTATTGAAGCGGGAAGGGGAGATGGGCGGGAACATTATCATGTACTGCAACTTACCTTATCCATACCATCCAGCCAAATTATGCAACACTGGGTAATCTATATATTTCTTAATGTTATTATAATTTATTTAATGCCTTAGTGAAATACGATTTGGTTTAGTATGATAGGATATATAGAACTCCCAATAAAAGAAAAGGATCCACTCGAAAGGACCCGCCAGATAGAATCTCAACTAGTTTCCTTGAGAAATTCTTCATTCCCCATCTTTACATGTTGGATGGCTCAATTGTGGGGGTGTCAGTTTCCATTTTTTGTTAGATGGTCAAATACTTCTGATCCCAGCAATAAAACTATATTGGGACTCGCTAATTTCCCCTTTAGTAGAGCTCCATTTAATCTGTTTGGCCATCCTTTCATTCGGTTGCAAGGGACGCCTTCCGGGGTAGCTGGATCAAGGGGTAAGACCTTTAGACACCTTAACTTTCTATTATATTAATTAAGGCAACTGACAGGTATCCGTTTTTTGTCTAGTTGTGTCCGTAGCATTCCTAACGTATGGAGAGAACGCAACATTGAGCTTATGTGGTGACTCGGGTGTTCTTGAGTCAAACGTGGCGGATGCCCTTCTGGACGAAATTGTATTCGAAATCCATCAGAGATTGGGTGCAGTCAATAATGCTAATATGTAGCGAGCAGTGTTGCCTGTCCCTGGAATGATTAACTGATTTTAATATAATCTAAGTCGAAATTTGGTATTAATTAATGGAAACCTAAGTCAGTTATTTGCACTGGTCATAGGAAATTACACTTTTATCTACCGGAAATATAAAGCACGTACACGATTACAAGCAAATGTAACTTTGAAAATTTAATGGGATGTATTGGGTTGATATCAATTAATCATTTCCACTTTATTGGACTGGTAATTAAAAATTCTTCACATCACATCATAGATTAGATACCATCCTCTGTAATTGCGCACTTTTGAGCTAATTAATATAACGAGTTGCACAGTTTCAAGTTCAAGGATACATATTTACGACTCCGAATGCGAATTCTAAGCTAAACACCAGTTGGTTTAACATTAAGAAATAAGCTAGTTTTATGTTATGCTTGGAATGGGAAGGTGGTGTAAATAAATTTGGACGCATGCCATCCCAGAAGAGTGAAACTCAAAAGTACTTGAGACGTAGTAGAATTCACACACGTGGCATTAAATGGCATTCAACGTTAACCAACAATGGGTAAATAACATTAAAAAACTATAATGTAATACCATCACATGTATTATTAACAAAACATAATACCAAACACATCAACCAGATGGTAATTCAAGTGAAGGCAACCCCTTCGCAAATCCCTTATGATAACCCATTTGATAACCTCGCAAAATGACCCACACTATAATAACCCTACACGATAATCGTAACAAAAACCTGTGATGAGCCTACTCTGATCAATGTTGGCCATTCACATTCCTGTTCATTCTGTTCGGTGCAGAACTGAAGGAGCATTAAAAGCTTAAGCTTGCAATCATTGAGTATACTACTGTAAAGTTTATTGAAACTTGAAGTGGTCAAGTGTGAACATTCCAGTCATAATGTCTCTCTGAATGGAATTTTTGCAAGGTGATTTCTCACGTTCGGCGATAAATATTAGGTATAGTATTTATATATGTATATATATACATGGATTTTGTAGCAGAATTACCAGAGTTAAATTAGTCAGTTTTTAAAAATGGGTTTACCAAGTGTTTGCGTTTATGTTATGCTGGTCTTATCGTTCCCAATAAATTGCGATTCCGGCGCTCATACTTTGGATGCAGACAGGAAGCCATCGCGGATATTATTCCTCCTCCCACTATCCGCATGGTCAGAGTGCAGTGCAATCCACCCACTGGCAATGAAATTGCTTGAAAAAGGCCACACAGTCACATGGGTCGCAACCATGATTTTGGGAACCCAGCACGAAAACTATACAGAAATAAGCCCTCTTTCACCACCCACGGTGAATGACTACTTTGGGGGTAACTATACTACTTTATTATTATTAATAATTAAAGTATTTAATATACTGAGGGTTATATAAGATTATATTCAGTCTCGCTCAACCAGCCATGTACACTGGTTAATTTCCTTCAAATATACATGAGGTTCCAACTAAGTGTTTAGATTACTAATATTCTATTACATAAAATACGTTCGCAAGAGGTGAACACTTATCTACAAAACTTATGAACAGTGACCCATACATAAAATCGAAGATTATCCATGTCATTGTAATAATATGGGGGACATTTCAAAAATATCCATTGATAAGTTGCTCAATCGCAATACAGGATAAGCGAGACTGCATATAATTAAAATAACCCAGTATGCGTTATCCATTTTAAAAATAGGGTCCCCCAAGGACTCCATCCTTACCCATCGGCACCGTCACAAACGCTTACTACCGTTTTTGTTGTCATGGGAACAGACACTGAGTGAGATAAATGATAAATGTCACTCAATCTACGGGAATCCTACTTTTCAATCTCTCGTCCTTAACCAAACTTTCGATTTAATATTTCTAAACGGGAATCTACACCATTGTCTCCTGGGACTTGTGCATCGCACCCCTTACATTCTCTACACATCGGTACCTTTTACTGGGTATGAATTTCAATTTGGAGGCGTCCGATTTCCCAGAAGTATTGTCCCAATCATTTTTTTGGGCTACACTCAACACATGCAGTTTCCAGCCCGGTTGTTAAATACCGGGTTGGACTGGTTGCTCACTCTGTCATATAGGTGGGCAGTCGTAGGTCGAGCTGAACCCGTGTACAAGGCCCATTTAGACCCGGATCTACCGTCAATGGCTACCTTGGAGAGCAATGTTTCCCTCATTTTCAGCAATAGTCATCCAGTTCTCTCATCACCCCGGCCGTTGACGTCAGATATTATTGAAATTGGTTGCCTCCAATGTAGATCTCCCCGCCCGTTGGCAACGCCTAGTGGAGAATTGGAAAAGTTCATAGATGGCGCGGATGATGGCGTCGTATTTTTTAGCATGGGATCCATGTTTCAAATTTCGACGTTTCCGGCAGAGCTTATTAAAGACATTCTACAAGTACTAAGCAGCCTTAAGGCTAGGGTGATTGTTGTAGCAAATAAGCAAGATTTCATCAACTATAATTCGAGCAACGTGCTATTTACCCCTTGGGTTCCACAACAAGATGTCCTGGGGCATTCAAAGACACGGTTATTTATCTCACACGGAGGATATGGGTCTTATATTGAGGCGATTTACCATGGAGTTCCTCTTGTAGTGCTGCCCATTAATGGCGATCAAGTAGGGGTAGGGGCACATGTGGAGGAGTTTGGGAATGGGATAACATTGGAAATTCTGCACGTGAGGAAAAAGGAATTCAAAGATGCTGTGCGAAAAGTTTTGAACAATGAGAGGTAGCTAGAATAGTATTATTTTGTAAAGTCGTCAATTGACATGTTGCCAATTTTAATTTTAATTACATTTTAATTTAATTTTAATTTAATTTTAATATTAATTTACAGATATAAGAAAAGGGCAAAAGAGTTATCAACATTATTTCGGGACCAACCTCAAACTGCACTTGATAGGGCTCTGTTTTGGACAGAGTATGTACTTCGTCATGGCGGGGCGCAGCCGATGTGGTCATCGGCACGAGGGTTGAATGCTTTTCAATATTATGGAATAGATGTGTATACATTTATTTTTGCAGTTGTACTAATGGTTACTTCAACAATGGCGGCAATTATTTCAAAAAAATATTCGCATTACTCTGCCTTTTTCGCATGTATGGTTGTGGTATCATTAATTTGGCAAACGTAAAAAATACTATGTACTTAAAGCAAACAAACGCTAAAAAACAATGAAAACTGATGTTCTGCGACACTTGAATAAACGACTATCCAAACCTAACCAAACCCTGATTTTTTTTACCGCTACCCTCATTGGGTCGACATTTTAAAATCTACTCGAAAATCAATAAGCTATCCAAGACTGATATGTTACCTAGAACTAATGGTACTAATGGTAATTGGTATTAATATTAATGGTATTAAAGAAATTAAATAATATAACATTTATAAAAACAATAGCACCAGATTGATATCAGGTATTGTTACCATTGCAATTCAATCTGCAGGAGACGATATTTCGATTAATAGACTAAATAAGTCTTCATTTTTACCAAGTGTTTGCAGTTGTTGCATCTGGACAATTTTGGAATACCAACTCTGAAATAAAATAACAGGAAAATAATTCTGCAAAAATTCTTCAAAGGAAAGAATTCGTAAGATTGATCTCATGATTGCATTTAATTAAGGAATTATAGTTGTTGAAAGCCGAATGGGAAGTAATTAAATTTAATTAATTCAGTTGGTCTGCTTGAAATTCAACTATGCCAAGGCACTTGAAGTTGGAGTCGTAAAATATCAAGTTTAGGTTCTCACGTTTTGCACATATTCAATCCCAACGTAACTAGGAATAGCCAAGTTGGAAATTAACTGGTTGTGTTTTACATGTAATTTTGCTGGTTCCTTCATTGTACAATAAACTGGTAAAGTCTGTAAATGTAGCATTATGCGACCTTAACATATATCAAGGGAATCATACTATTCTAATTGTTTAAAGGTATTTTAGTTGAAATAATTGTATTTATCCTTGGCGTAAATTGTTTGCTCTTGATTGAATTCTTTATCATTTATTTCTTGCCGACTAAAGTATAGTATACACTTATGTTTAAGAATATTAGCCGCGACGTGTGTCTAAATCAGAGTCCAGCTGTAAATATTCACAACAACTTGATTTAAGTAATTGATTGAAGGATTTAAAAAAATTTGTTTTACTTCTCAAGTGTACCGTATTAAACTGTTTTTCAGAACCAAACGTGAGATTTGGATTCCACTAAATTACATAAATTATTAATGCACAAGGGGCAATTAGTAAAAAATTCATAAAGATTCTACCAACAGTTTAACTGCTCTAAAATTATGAGTTGCCTGCCAATGATTTCCTTTGCGAAATTGTGCTGCATCCATATGGCAGTAACCCTTGTCACATTCTGCGTCTTTTGTTTCCTTGTCCCAATCATACTTTTTATAATGTCACCATTTCTTATCTTAAGATGGACCGTGTCCAAATTTGTGCAAGTGTTTAAAATGGGAAATCTTGGAAAAATGTTGAATACAAAAGGTGTATTAATGACGATGGGGAATGTTTACGAAAATCCAAAGAATGTGATTGTGGCTCATGTGGTTCTGGAAGGAAGTCCAGATATAAACAGTATTAGAGGAACTGTAAAAGAACGCCTAATTGACGCCAAAGACAACAGGTAATGAAATACTGGAAGGTTTTTTAATATTTTTTATGATAATTTTATTTCGCTATTAACAGAGGAGACATAAAATTTCCAGAGCTGCGCCAAAATTTAACAAACTGGATGGGTTTTTACTTTTGGAAAGATCTAGAGATTTTCAACATGGATGAACATGTCTACTTATACGAGTCACTAAACGGGGAATCTAAGGAATTAACCAATAATATAAACGTCTTGGTAAAATACCATCTCCAGAAATGTTGGAGCAGGGATAAGGCATTATGGGAAATAGTTGTAGTCCCTCTGTCCGAAGAGGTACAAGTTGTTGGTGTTTGAAAATGGCCGAAATTGGCACATGTAAAATTGTTCTTGTTTTTATGTAGGGATCCTTTCGGGTTTTGTTCCGCTTTCATCACGCATTATTTGACGGATACTCAATTACAAAATTTATTGACTGTCTCAACACTTCATCTCTGGGCCAAACGGACGTCAGGAAGTTAATCAATCCGACAGTAGCATGTACAAAGTGGGGTATACTACCATTCCCCATTAAAGCAGTGTGGGTTTTGTCTTACAATTTGGTGACATCTACTACTACCACCATAGCACCAACTACGAATCCTTTTCAGAAAGACCTGTTGAACGGTACTTGTTCTATGGCCGGCATACAGATTCCACTGACTAACATTAAGGAAGTAAAAAACAACTTGGGAATTGGATTCAGCTCTCTTCTTGCAAGCATGGCAGCTACTGGACTAACCAAATTTTTTGATCCATGTCAAATTAAAGGCAAACTATCTTTTAATTTTCCAACCCCATTGAAATATGTGGATAAATTCCGGAACAACATGTAAGATGGATGTAATAATAATTAATGAAAAATTGTAAAAGTTTTCATGTTACGTTAATCCTCTGTACAAATGTTAGGTCATTTGTCCTACTGAATGTGCAAATGGGAGAAGGTGCTGAAACCATGATGCAAATTGATGAGGACTTGCAAACAGCAAAATTATCAAATATTCATGTCTTGATGGGGATATTAATGTCTTTACTGGGCTGCATGCCATCCTTTATATTAAATCGTTTTATTTCAAACACCTTTTTCGGCCCGCGTGTCGTGATTACAAATATTTCTAGATCCGAAGATCCATGGGAAATGGCAGGCTACAAGGCGATGAATGTAAACTTTGTCACTTCCGTGGCTGGAACTAGCGGTAAAATTCCGATAATTGTGAATCTGAATAAGTTTGTTTTATAATGCACTAGTATTACTAGGTATTGTATTTGGTGCTGTTACACACGAGAAGCATTTATCCATTACCGTATCAGCGGATACGGCGATTATTCCAACTGATGCAGATGCTGCAAAATTGTTGTACCTTTTAAATCAAGAGTTGCGCCTCCTGAGTAAATTCGATGTGAACGTTTATACCGAAGCGTGACTGCACACCGGAGAAGAACGATAATCCAAAACCGGCCAAAAATATTTCAGTATAATGATATATAATTACTACGTGTATCGTAATATCCTTTGTTATCTATAACAATGTTAAATGGTATAATGATAATATCAAAGCCCAAAGCGTATCAATTAGCGTGGAATGGCTTGAGATAGGTATTTGTTGTCTGCTATGGTACATTTTTTAAACAAACAGGTAACACAAAGTCGCATTACATCTAATGTTTTTGAATTTAACCATTTCTCCCGCTCATTTCTGACAAATAAAGCTGTAAATACAGGTATTCTATTTAATTTTATTTGAGATTCTGTAGTACGTGTAACCTGAAATCACTCTCACTGACTGACTACTTGTACGTTATGATCGTCTTATCATTCGTCCTCAATACTGAGGTTTTGCAGAATCCCTGTCAAGTTCCTGATTTTGTTTCGTAAACTTGAACAGTGTGAGAATTGTGTACGAATTCACGGTGGTAAAAAACTAGGTATTACTTAATAGGTAAATAAGGTAAAAACAATTAAGGTTGGGAAGTTATTAGAATCTAGAGAGACCAGCTATCCACCACCATCCCAAGAGTCCTACTCAACTCCCAACGAATCTTTATTTTTAATATTTAATTTAATATTAGATTTTTTTTTAAATTTTCAAAATCACAGTTTATTTTGTTTTCATGGTATTGGTTCAAATAATATTAATTCTCCATAAATTTTATCATTTCTCCATCATGTTATTAGAAATGTGGACTAAATCTGCCATAAGTAACCATTACAGGCGTAGCGGTCTTGCGTGCCTCAGTTCTCAATAAACTGTTTCCATTCTCGCTATTTACTGAATTCTCCTGTTACATTTAAATGACTCATTATTTTATGACCGTTCCTGTAAGCAGATAATTCCAAGAACGCGTGTTAGAAGTTTTATGCAATTTCACGCACATTATTTCAATCTCTGCTGGTATCAATTTTGCCTACGACTCCAGTAGGGGGTTTAGGAAACAAGTCCTAACAAACTCTACAACAGTATACTCAATGATCGCAAGATTTGGTTAGTCTCAGCTTTCCCGCGTGGTGGAGGTACCAAACAATTGTACTATCATGACGGAAGCGTAAAATGTACATATTTAGCAAATCGCACACGGACAGACAGACAGACAGACAGACACAGAAAGTTGTAAAGCTTAAATGATCTTGCGATCATTAATAATGGAAGACTAGACGGGCAAAACTTGTTTTTGGTAAATTTTTGATAAAGTTTATTCTGAGAAATGAATCCGACATCATTAAGGACAAAGGCAGGGTTTCGGGTGGTATTATAACAGTGGTATTAAATGGTGGTATAAAACGGTATTTAACGTTAAATAACAGTCCCTCTCACTGGTATTCAGTGGTATTTAATGGTATCAAATAAATTCATCATAAGCAATACCATAAACACCAGTAAATACCAGATACCACTGAATGCAATTGATACCATGTGATACCATTAATACCAATGCTATCATTAGGAAAAACTGGTAGTTCCGAAACAATGGACAAAGATTAATAAGTGAGATTAAACAAAAAGAATTTATTTCTAATCGTGCAAGTACTTCTAAATTGAATAACAGTACACACAAGGTGTCCCACATTATGTCATTCCCTTTACATATTTAAAATTTCAACCTTTATATCGCACCATCCTTACGCGCGCGTTTGATTGGTCTCGACCCTAACCTCGACTGTCTACCAGAGGCAGGGGACCTAGCGACCCCACTAGGTGACGGACTTCGGGACGATGAATACCCGCTGGATGTTGAACCTCTCCGCGACGGTGATGTACTTAACGGGGATTCGACAGGGTTTGAAACCCCACTAGGTGACGGACTTCGGGACGATGAATGCCCGCTGGATGTTGAACCTCTCCGCGATGGTGATGTACTCAACGGGGATTCGACAGGGTTTGAAACCCTTCTAGACTGATATATGGTCGTACCTCCTGGACTCTTCGCATTGAATTGGATGTGGGTTGGGCGTGGATTACTGGACTCGGGTTCATACGTTCGTTCATGGGTGAATTCAAAATTACGGCGATCCTCTGGGCGCTTATTCACTTCTCTGTAAAGGCCATTCTCTTCTGTCTTATAGGGGCCATTATTTACGCGGCCGTTTTGCGCAAATGTGTTAACCGGAGAGGTCCCAGATCCGCCGAACCGGGCTGGGGTGCCATGGCCGATTACGTCGTCCCCCTTCTACCAGGAAGTTCACTACGGTACCCACTTGTTCCTGTGCCGGTGCCTTGACCACGGCCGACATAAGATACCTCCGCAGTATTGCTGGTCACCCGGCCTGTCGAGTCGAAGGTAGTGGACACATCCCTGGCTGAATATTCATTTATTGGGGGCGGACGGACTTCTTTAGGTGGATAAGGGTCCTTACGAGGATCAGATTGGCTGCTTGTAGACTGTGAATCGGAACCTAAATTTAAATGCAAATTTTTAATACCTTCAAAATAGCTCCATGAAATTTCAAAACTCAAAACGTAGTAGTATGTATTTATTGACATGACCGCAGCCTCAGCCCAATCAACTTAGTATTCAACAATACAATAATCGACACAAATGTCCATACATGTTTTTTTTAATTGTATATAATTATAAGCTTAACCTAATTCCCTACTCTATACAAAAAAATCCCTCAACTTATTAATTGAACTCCAAAAATGAAATATTGGTTTTAAGTCACTTTCGTTGATATTGTTAAAGTTATTACGAAATCGTTCCTTATTAGCTCGCCCATTGCTTGCAATGGAGCAGCTATTGAACTCCTGCTGTCGGTCTGTCTGTCCGTCCGTCTGTCTGTCCGTCACGCGACATGTCGTTTAATAAACATGTCTGTATACTTATTCCACAGGTATTAAAGTCAATTTGTGGCGTTGCATTTTTATAAAATGTATGCTATTGAAGTGGAAAATTGAAAAAGTTCGCATGTCATGTTTCTAAAAGACAAAAACCACTTGGATCTACTTGTAAAATTTCATTAAGATCGTCTCATAACTTATTAGGCCTCCCTACACTATTTCTTTCAAACTTGACTATTTTCCTCCATCAAGAACTTTAAGAAGAAATTTGGCCATGTTCACGCAATGAATTGAGAGCGGAAATTTCAAAGACTCCAAAATTTACCTTCAGATTCTGCTGCATCTGCTGCAGTATAAAAAGTCAAACTCAGAATAAGGGCTACTGCACCCACGCGAAAATAATTGCAAATTTCTTATTGCGGTATGCAATTTCGATATGAAAAGTCCAGCAATATAGTGGTCATACGCAAATCCTGCATAAAGTTCATTCATTTTATTCTTGGAAATGATAAGGCATTTCTTGGTAATGGGAAATTGTGGTCGTTGTATCAATCCCCACATATGTCACTTTCCAAGTAATGCTTTATATAGTGTACCCCAAATGTATTCATCATGTAATGACTTCATTCAAAGTATTTGGATTATCTTTATATCCTTGCTTTACATTAAATCCTGCATTAAGTTCATTCATTTTATTCTTGGAAATGATAATAAGGCATTTCTTGGAAAATGATTTTATAAGAAGCTTTGCAGAGTTAAGAGATTTTATGGTCCCCCATTTATCCCACCCTACTATCGTCTTATGTAAAATTGTCATTCGTTTACGGAAATCACTTTTATCTTCACCCAATGCAAAGTAATTAATGAGCTAATCTGAACTTTCAAATTGAATGTACTTATGTATCTGGTTAATCAAATACACATTTTAAGAACGGGATTCAAAGTTTGAAAAGCATTTTCCAGATGTAAAATTAGTTACTGACTCTATTGTGAAATGAAAAGTTATCGTAATCCAAAATTAATTTGACAAGTTTTTCATGAATGGCCATGTGCTGTTATTCCCTCTGTGTTATAAAAATTACCTCAAATTTGGAAACATCTTTTAGCAAAACGGATTACATTTATTGGTCCCATAATTACAAGCCTTAAATTTCGATACATTTAAATTAATAATAGAACAATTCAACCTAACAAATAAATCTACCGCCCTAAATACAAAGCTTCAGATCGGAAATTATGAGAAAACTTATCGATTCGCAATATCAAGTGACAGGCACAAAACAAACAGAAAAATCAAAAACAAGTTGACAAATTTTCATAAAAATTTAGTTCCCTTAACGATTTTCCTCAATTTTGACATGATTTCTTTTTCAACTCTTCATACATACTGTCAATATCAGATTTATACCACTCCTGAACATTTCTTCGTCTCAATTTGAACGCTGCAGTGATCAAGTTGTTGTCTGGAGTCCAAATTTCTGAGCAAAGTTTTAAAGCCGCCGGAATCTCAAAGCGGGCAAGTTTATTTATGGCGCAAAAGGTTTGAATCTCGTGCAGAAATGCAGCCTTTACTTCCGCATCCTTGCACATTTCTTCCATGCTCAAATTACATTTCCCAACACCACTTGCGAGGGATTCCAGCTAAACAAAAATAATAATCACCAAAACCAGGAAATTAGCGTCTTTTCCGAAACTTTTTATAAAGAAAGAAATCTAAATAATTACCTGCTTTTGTGCCGGAATGACCAAAGCAACACAGCAAGATTTGCTAGAATCTCCATAAATACAAATATTATCAACGTATTGACACGTTTTGAGAACAGACTCAATTTTCCCCATGCTTAAATACTCTCCCATTTGTAACTTGACCAAGTCCTTCTTTCTGTCTGCAATATCAATTTTCGTTTATCATCTTAAATCAACTCATTGTCTTGATTTTAATACCAATAATTCTAAATGACCCATCTGGATCTACTTGAGCAATATCTCCCGTCCGGCACCACCTGCGAGCATCCTCCATGAAAAATGTGTTTTTCGTCTCTTCCGGTAACTTAAAGTAGCCTAGGGCCACATTTTCCCCACCAACGACTATTTCACCTCTTGGCAATGGGTTGTCATCCACTGTGTAACCACCCTCTTCCCAGTTAACCAGACCAAGTTCGCAGCATCTAAGGGGTGGTCCAACCCTCCCAACGGTTAAATCACCAACTAGCATGTAAAAATTTATCCATATTATATCAATTGAAGGTGTGTCGGTATGGTATCTTACACAAAGTGCATGATCCCGCCGCACAAGTTTCCGTAAGGGCGTACCCTTGACTTAAATTGTGACATACGCAATTCCGTATAAATTCGTGCGTGTCCTCCGCAAGTGGGGCTCCTATATGTATTGGTGGTAAAATATATTTACTTGCTGTCATAGTAGACGTCTAATTGTTGCCGGTAGCACCTACCCCCAACAACGATGATCCTAATCCTACCTCCCAGCGCCATCTTAACTTTTTTCATGACCAGAGCATCCACTAATGGTGTGTTATACCCCTTCCTGGTCCACTTTAACTTGTAATCGTATGAAAAGTAGAATAACGCTCTTTTAAGACATCCACCTTGATTGACTTGGCCATGTATTAATTTGTAAATCTTGTCAAGAGCGAATGGAACTGAAACCATTAAGGTCGGTTTCAGCACTGCAGCGTCACCTAGCGTCCCAGCCGTAATCTTTGGCGAATTGTTTGTCAGTGTTAAAGGAGAGGAGTAGCCAATTGGGACTCCTTCCAGGAAACAGGTCCCTTCGCACATTAACTCGAGTACATGTGCTAATGGGAGGTAGGCCACGTAAATATCTAGTAGCACAGAAATTAGATAACATTTCCCGGAATTAAACTCATTTTTACTATACCATAAGGACAAACTGTATCAAATCCATCCGTGAATCCAAACAATCCCGCCGAAATATTTCTATGTGATAATAAAACCCCTTTAGGTTTTCCAGTAGATCCACTAGTGTACATGATGATGGCGACATCTTCTGGCTCAGGTGGTTGAAGGCCTGTGGAGAAATCTCAATATTATTAGCAAACAATTCACAGAAATATAACAAATCACTCACAAATTTTTATATTTTCCCCACGCTCAATAACCTCACTAAATGGAAGTATAACGATATTATTATTGCTGTATTCAGACGTGTCAATCTTTTTCAAAGGATGCTCCATATAAATCAGATGCTGAATATGTGGAGTCTGACTTAAAATTGATTTGAATTTTGGCAGCAATTCATTCGATGTCAGGACTACAGTCGCCTCCACCTCATTTAGTCCTTGAATGATGGCATCCTCTCCAAGGGTCGCGTATAGGGTTACAACTATATTCATGGACAAAATATCTGGAACCAGTTCAACCCAACCATTAAAATATTTGTACCTACTCGTGAAACTGTGCTTAAATGCCCCCACGGCTGCAATAAGCCATTCTGCCCTTGTTTCTGCAAAGATGCAAATCTTATCCTTTGACGTAATATTTAAAGTCGTAAGTCCTCTTGCGAATGCCGCCGCAAGATGGTCAACTTGGTCATAAGTTTTCCAAACATATTCCCCCAATTGAAGCTTTTTAAACCCATTGTCCTGCAACAATATTTGTCAATTTCGTTTTATTTAACATGTTTCATCATTATTACCAGAGTTTCTTCTTCCTTCAACCATTGTCTAGTACCGAGGCATTTTTTGGGTCCATTCTTCTTAATTGCATGCGTGAAAACTTTATGCATCGTGTCAATCCTGCACTTTTCCAACTCTAGGTGAATACTCCGAACAGGACGGTCTGAGCGGTATGTTACACTCGTTTCGGTACGCTTGATTACGTCACTCTACATAGACACCATATGAAATAATCATAAATATGCAAATCTATGGATATTTTTTAAGCTTTTTAACTTACCTTCATCCGTTTATGGAGTTGCATCTTTTCTTCAGGGCTTGGTTTTTGGAAGAGATAAAAGTAAAATTGAGTCAGGAAATCGTAAATAAGGCTGATTGCTGTTAATAGTGCCACCAATAATCTACCCCATACTCCCAAGGACGACCGGACATTGGGCAGGAGGTACTTTAAAGGTCTTTCTTCACCTGCAATAGGTTCGCCTGATAAAAATGTCAAGTTAGTAACAATTCAATTTGTGCATAAATGTAATACAAGGTGATTTAAGTCGATGTCCAGGCTATAAAAATTTCTAGAAATTGAAGGGAATGACAGATTTTTGAAATTCTACCTTTCTTCGGTAGTCAAACTATCAGAACCAGTTTTACAAAATTCAAGTCCCAAAACAACTTTTTGCCAGACCCCCACTGGGTTTGAAAAAAATTGCATTGAATTGGCGTTACTGATTGACGTCTATTAAAGTAAATCATTTTACTCTGATAAAATTCAATCTTTCATGAATCTGTTTACTCCTTGAATTTCTAGAAATTTCTAGAAATTTGTAAAATCCTTGAAAAAATTGACCTAACTCACCCTGTACAACCATCAATTTTTATCATTAAATGAAAATATATGTGAATGAAATGCTTTTACATAAATAAACTCACCGATTTTGCTCCCTTTATCGCTTTGATATTGAAGAAGAATAGACTCTTTCTTTATTTTATTCACCATGTTCACCGATTTGAATAACTGCCAAAAGAGAGAGACAATGTCATGGACACCTTTCAACTGCTCAGAGTGATCTAATCCGTATGTTCTTACTTGATCCAGTTTAGGATGACAAATTAGTCAAACCTCGTATGGTCTTACGAGTAAGATAATCTACTGACATGGATGGATGTAATGATTGCGATTCTGGGTAAATTATCATATGAAGCAATTAACCATCAAATAAAAAATATAAAAAGTGATTATGGTTATTACTGTCACTCACTCATGTTCATCCTGCATGTCATCTTCGGACTTGGTAACACACATCACACCATAATCCACGTAATGTCTCCGTGGTATGTATGTAGTAGTGGGTGGTGTGACCACTCTATCCATGCACTGGTTGGTGACTGACTGGACAAGAAGTCAAGGTGGTTTATTTCTTAATCAATCGTTCATTCATTATCTCAGTGAATTATATGAAAAAAATGTATTACCTCTATACTAAAAGTACTTGAAAGTTGTATTTAGCTGCGCAATATTCAGTGCTTCCATAACTGCTCAATGTCTGCAATAATGTGCATACGAAAATACAAAGTAATGGAAGAGTTATGGTTTACAGATGAATCCTGTAGTTCATTTATTTATGCCTTATTTAATCTTAAGAAACTCGTAGTTTGATCGGGTGAATGTGTACGTGTTAAATCATTTCACCACAGGGTTACGTTTTGTAAAAGAATGTTTATTGAATCAGCACAAGATGATCACTTACTGTCTATTTGTATCCATGTCACTCAACAACTTTCGCACTCTATGACAACAATAAGACTTGTTTGATTTCGAAGAATAATTAACAATTATCAATTTAACGCCTACTAAGCCTATACTTTTACCTATCGAATGACACCAAACTTATTTGGATCTGGCCCAAAGCCAGGTTTTTCGGTAAACAAATTGCAAGCCACAACTCCTACGTACGCAAATGCTGGGTGAATCACACTCAAAGTTGAAGAGTTTGAACCCAGAATTGAGTGCATCATTTTAGTCAATCAATGAATCTTCCTATACTTGAAAGTTTTTTCGGGCCAGCCAAAGAAACTAAAATATACAAAAAGCGAAGAGAGCAATGTTAGAAAGAACAAAGGACGCATTCAGTTTGACTTAGTACAGCAATTACAAGCATATGTTAAAGCGAAATAAATGCTCCTTCAGTTAAGTCTTGTTATTTTAGGTTCTTTCTAATAATATGACGATGCAATAAGTATGAAAATTTAAGTTGGTTAAATTCTAAATCCAACTTGGATTTGTACAAAAAGTGTATAACATGAAGGACATTCAGAGCACTAGATGTCGCAACAAAGCTTTACCTAGCTACACCCTACAAGATTTAGGAGGAGAAAGGGATTTGTAGTGCATGCTGATAAGTGTTAATCACTTTTGTATTATAATTTGGTAAATTTTACGGACACTGCGGAATTTATCATGGATAATGTCAATGACTCGGATTTATTTTGACTTGTATAATTCCGCTGAAACTGGTTCTGATATTGAGGTTGTAGCATCGGATAAAGACCATCCATACAATTTTGCACCAAAATATATTATTCCACTTATTTTTTCCATTATTTTTCTTACTGGGATAGCTGGGAGTGGAGCCTTCATCCTCAGGCACACCCCAACGGGGGTTGGGGTGTGGGTAGTAGCAAACCTCTACAAACAGCTAATGACTACCCATTGAATCATCTCAAAATCAAGGTCTCCTCGATCGGTGCCAAGCCCTTTCAGTATGTAGAGGTAGACTAGTAAACAATTGTAGTTTTGAACGCCAATTTTTTCTCCGATTAAGAAATTATAATATTTTTAGCTAAAAATGTATTAAAATAAGTGTTATGATGATTAACACCACTCCGACCTCAATTCTCCCCGTTTGTAACAACTAATTTCGGCAGTGTTTCAAAAATGTAATGACCGCTAATTTCGTAACTTCAAATTCATTATGTCCGAAGAAGATGGTAGAGGCCTTTACGATTTCGAAAATAACCCCATCAACAACGTATTATGTATGTGACAAACTAAAACTTACCTGCAATACTTCGATCATGGTTATCGAATTATCTCATTTACTTGCAAAGGCCACATGCCATGAAGCAATAAATTACTACTTTTACCTATACTGAATCAAAAAATAGCAGATGAGATAGCGACTGGTTGTTTGTTTTTATCTGGAAGTCAAGTCATGCCCATTACATGTTTTATAACCCTTTGTCCTTGTTATGTTGTCTGATCCTCAACCAAATTGCAGCCAATTTAAATTGACCTTTTGAAATTGACGTTGACTGTATTAAGTACAGGCATATACCTATTAATTTAAATTTGTAACCCATTATTACTAAAGATACACAAGTATATTATGAACCATTCATAATATAATGAGTGGCCCTGAATCTGAATTCCTCCAATGTCCAACAATTCTTACAAAACCACCACTCGTTTTACATATTACAGCTTTTCGCAGTCAGTTTGCAAAAAGTATGTTATTGGAACCGCAGTAGTCAACGATGTATAGCAACTTATTCTACACCTTGTTATGGGTGGAATCCTGCATTTGCACATCGGTTGGGGCAAGCAGTTTGAAATTTAATCGAAAACTAAGGTGCAGATATATTACACCAGAATCTCGAAAAAAATGTTTTCGCACATTTATAATCATGGCCGTCTTCGCTCTCCGCGCCTGTCTTAAAACTTTGTACGTTTTGAAATACAAGGGGGGTAATTCCAACCCGGATTTCTACATTTGTTGTGCCTTTGCATTCCTGTCTGTCAGCATCCTTATCGGAATTCTTACAATCTACGTACAGCAAGATGACATTGTGGCGACAACGAATGGGTGTATTAAATATGTAGTGGAATTCCATGGTATGCATTGAAATAAAAACGATATGGAAAAAATGTGCTTCTAGTGCGGATAATTAGGATAAAACGAAAGGATAACTCACTTGTAGCGTAGAAATGATATTCAAATGTCAAAGGCCAAAAAATGGGTCAACGTTTTGAACTGTTGTTTCGACCGTTTCGACCGACCGTTTCGACCGTTTCGACCGTTACGTACACAATATTGTGTGTCGTCTCGGTTGCCCTTCTCTATTCCTTTCTTTCAATCCCTTTCTATTCCTCACTCTCACTCATATTCGGCCTACGGAGCGATGCAGTCGCTACTAAAATTCAGTCCTCCAGAAGTTCTTCTTGAAGAAAAACAAGAGTTCGAAACGTTGACACATTTTTTGGCCTTTGACATTTGAATATCATTTCTAAGCTACAAGTGAGTCATCCTTTTGTTTTATCCTTGGAGTAAAAACGAAAAATTTATAATGTCTCTGAGCAATCTTACTGTAGGAAAATGGATGCCCAACTACTACCCAGAGAAGGCCACCCTCTCCAGATGGATTGATGGATTGATACTTTTAACGATTGTGGTTTTGGGACCTCTCCCTCTGGTTATGGCTGTATTCTACACTTTGTCACCCGAAATGGCAATATACCTTCATACCGACTTTCCAACCATTCAAGTAACAGGACCGATTAGCTTGGCCTTATATTGGGTTGTGCTATTGGGAGACATGTTCATATTTATGTATGTCACCGCGGTAGCTGTCTCTACCTTCATCTGTCTAATAATTCGAGGTCATCTCTACTTTTGTAAGAAATATAAAAATTCAAATTTTTAGGCGGTTTAAATTGGGCGATGCAACATCAATAGCAATGCAGTAAAAATTCACCAAAGTATGCATTCTCTCACCCCCCCCCCCCCCACCCACTCTGTCAACTGTGTCACTGGACTTTCTCTAATTTTGTTTGTGCTAAAGAGCCAAATTTGTCTTTCGTGACAGTTCTGGATATTTAGAAACTCTTGCATGCTAATTATGATGCACTGGAAGATCAAAATTACCAATCTTCAAGCAAATACGGACATTTTGATTTAAAAAAACATCAAAATGGGTTAAGGAATGGATGTTATTTATTCTTTCCAAAGCTACGATTATGTGTAATAATATCACTCGTTAGTCTCGTTGTCAATAGCGCAACGATACTATATAAGGAGTGGCATCATTCGATTAAAAAGTTTAAATAAACAAGTCCGAAAAGTCGAAATATTTTGAAATGTAAAAAGTTGAAGTAAAGTTAATATAATCTGCAACAAAGCTAGTTGGGTTACTCGAAGCTTAATTTGCAGAACTACTCGAATAATTGAACTGCAGCACCAACAAATATTCGAATAGCCCTGTAAATTCAGATTGCTAGCAGATTTTATTAATTTTACTTTTAAATTTTCATCCCATCGTCAAATTCTTTCCTTTCGATTTTTCGGACTGTAAAAATAACTAATTTCTTTCCAGTTGGAGTGCTAGTTTTTATTCTGCCCGAACTAACAATAAATCTCTCTAATAAACGGTTGTACAACTCCACGAATGCATTGAGGACTGCGGCAAATCTCCCACACGAATATCGTTGTGTGAATCTTCTGCACAATTTCCAGATGGAATTGGTCGGATACATGTTCATTATCGGTCATGGAGGATTCAGCCAGTTCTGTCTATTTTGCAATTTTGTCGTCATTAAGAACTGGAACATGCTCCCAATTCATAAAAGGGTAAATTTTTAAGAGGTTTAAAATTGTAAATTCAAAAGTTGGCAATTTACTGAATTTTCATTCTTCTTGGACGTTTTATTTTTCCCCGTCAGGCTATGCTTGGATGCGGATCTGTGTTGATCTTGGTCATCTGGGGATTGATTTTGGAACTTTGTGGAAGATTGCACAATAATGCAAAAGCAACTCTGAAATCATGGAAGGGCGTACCCTTTAAAAGTAAAGAAGAGAAGAAAGCCCTGACCAAGTTTAAGAGGTCGTGTCAACCTCTCATAATTGGAAAGAGAGGACTCTTTACAATAAATCGGTTGAGGGTTCTCAAATTTATAAGGGCAATCATTAAAGGGACTTTTAGGGCTCTGTTAACCATTGGAAAGTAATGCTCGAATCACTTATGTGACTAATTAGGCATTATTCATTTCTTAACTTACGTAGACGTATAACCGAAATTATGTAAATTCAAAAATTATTGCATTATCATTTCAACTCGTGATATTTTTAATTACGCTTGGCCTACAAATATAGATTTAAATATTACATAAATTCGGTTTAGTTAATTAATCGTCCCGCAGAATTTGGTCGTTGAATATCATAACTCACTTCATTGCATTGCACATTTAATAGCGGCAACTACACAAAAAGCTAATTTTAAATATAAAAGGTGGGTCATCAAATTTTTGGAAAGAGTGATAAAAATTAGAATCGATGGTATATGCAGTAGCAGGGACAACGGGAGACGTTGACGTAACAAAAGTTCAGCCTTGAAATGCGCTATGTGCTCCCTTAAATTGTTGAAACACGTGCAAAACATACAAAACAAGGGACTTGGAGGTCATAAGGCTGTAATATTCTTACTCGGGACTTGCAATATTTCGCTCATGGTGGTCGTAATACGTCATAAACACGACAATAGAATAGAACCTGCGTACTATATAATGGCAAGTTGGATTATGTTTCGTCTTTTAGTAAAGTAAAACCCTTGAAATGTTTTACAAAAAGTTGTCCCGGCTATGGTTTCGAATTCCGAGACAAATTGCTGCGAATGTGAGTTTGGGTTAACCATTCAATAAACAATGACAAAATACATATAATATACATAATCGATAGGTCAGGTGGTTTGCGCTTGATTTATTATTTTAATAGTCAGAATCCAGCATTTCATTTGATTTGTAATTATAAATTTCAATTAGTTGCTTTATTAAGTATTTGGAACAAATGCTTTATGGGAATGCTCTGTCCGTCTGTCTGTCTGTCCGTCCGTCCGTCTGTCCG
>JAQIWQ010000202.1:0-21845 GCA_034695825.1 Folsomia inoculata | reverse complement strand
AATAAAAGGCCCGATGATCTTCTCGAATAATAAGCGTTGTGCATTGAGAAGGACAACAAAACAACAAAAAGGCAGGAATCGTGTCGCCATAAAGCCCTAGGTGTTCCCCTCTTGAGATGATTTCTGACCTGGAATCTTTGATTGTCTTTCTAATATTTCTTTGTTATTATGTCTTTAGCTTCTTCACTCAAGGAAGTATAAAATTATGGGTACTTTAAACCCGTCAAAGATTCATTTCTTAGTTATACTTAGCGAGCTATGCCTGAAGTAATTTCTCGCAAAGAGTGGACCCCACAAATACCTCCTTTCCTCATCTAAGGCAATCCCTGTCCCAATCTGATCAATGAAAAAAAGTCATTTCTCACATGAAAAAGTTTGATGCACCAAGTCACTCTGACATCACGCTTCGACTATTGATTGACTTCTTTTGCCTTTCCTATCCAGCCTTCTTTTTGTACCTGTGAAATCCGTCCTAGTCAATCAAGGCAGCAGTATTTCATTCAGGTGCCTAAAACTACTAACGGTACTTGTGAAATCCCTAATCTTCCATTACAAACAGCCAACAAATGGTTCTCTAAAGTAAAAGCAGGTGACCTTCACTGAATTCTATCAAAACAGAAAAATTCTTTGGCTGGCTGCATATCTCTGCTGCGTCATTCTCTATAGATTTGTTTTATCCAAGGACAATCAATTATATTTCACACGAAATTGTTTTTATAAGATTTCCGTTTACTTAATTAAATCTTGGTTACATATAGTTGTTGACACCAACCCCAGTTCGTTTGTAGATCAGAAACTACTTGAATCATTTGCATAAAGGGGTGATATTGTTAAGTATTCTAGTGAAGAAGCTAGACTCTAAAATTAAACTGTAATTTGACAGGCATTATTGATGTACATACATATTATTGGAGGATCTACTGTCAATTGAGTGGGAGTGACTGGAAGCGATACAATGTGACCTGACCTGCTACTTGAAAATGATTGATGGTTGATCGTAGTCGGCGAACCAGTGAAAGAATAAGGAATGAAGAGGAAAACGGAAGGGAAATTTTCAATTACATTGCAAAACAAAGCGTGAGTTGGGTTGCGCATTGCATGGATTAGCGTTATGCGAGTGAAATGATACATGAGCATCCCAGACATACCACACATACATCACATCACAACATCGAATGCTAACGACATCGGGAATGCACAATAATACCCCTTGTCTTCTTGCCCAATAGAAGAAATTCACAAAAAAGTCATTTTCTTTGCCAAATACAACAGAAAAAGAAGTGACAAGTAAACTCTGACAATCAAGCCAAGAATGAGTGACTACTCCTTGACTGACAATTCGCACCAACCAACCAAACACAGCCGACAAAACCTCAATTCAAAACAGGGAGATGAAGCCAAGTTTCATGAAACGAAAATGACAAAGAACGTAGAGAACTAATATCAAATTATCATTAACTACCATACATACATCCTCCGAGTGAAAGGTATATCCATTCAAACACACCAGTAAATAGATTAACTTCCGTTTTTGCTCTTTCGCATGAAAAAAAGTCCATTAACAAGACATGTTAGTTATAAAATGATCTAGAATTTTGAACACACATTTATAGCCAACACTGGGCAAAATGACGACTTTTCTTTCCCATTTGCACACATCACCCTCAGTCCAATCCATACAGTTCGGCTGAGGTTGACGATGGAGAGAATGGTAATGAATCAAATTGAGAGGAAGGAATCACAAGATGACTACATTCCTTGAAATGACGCCAACAAACTCATCAATCTACATCGACGACGGACTCAAAACTCAAGTTGGGCTAAACTTCGTTCAAGTTGATCTTAAATACTAAATCATTTTAGTCCATCCATCCTCTATTCTCCCACTTTTTACTAAAGTAAGGCAAGCAGGCAGATCTTCTTTCTTTCTCCGCTCCATTATAAAAAGTCAAGTAGGTGAGGAAGAAGAATCATCGCAACGCTACGGCACGCCACTTCATCTCCATCGCTTCCTCTAACATGTAGTATACAGACTCACCCACCATCATCATAACATAACAAGGAAGGATGGATAATGTGAGCAAAGATGTCTTATACAATTTATTTACATATCATTGTGCTTTATTAGTCAACCTCTGGGTATTGTACGCACATAATGTCCTGTATGTAATGCTTCCAACTTTTTTTCATTATTTCCGACAGATCTCAATCCCAAAAATAAAATCAAAGCTGAGTTCGTGTGCACAAATCAGGAGCCAATAATACCACGAAAAACCAAATATCTTGTCATGACAGACAGACAGGTTGAGAAAATTGGAAGATGATCATCATCTCTCTCCTTGTAGTCCATGTTTTCTCATCTACTTTTCTATTATACTCTTATTAACAATGACGACTTATTATCTTTCATCTATCGCTGGGCTGCAGCAGTATTGCAAGTCTTTTTTCGATGTTGGATATGTTTTTGGAATTTTGGTAAAGACTTGACGAAAATCATTAAAATCTCATTAACCTCATTCTAATCGCATCGCTTTTCCATCCCACTACATTGTTTTATATTTAACTACGTTCTGATTTGTTCCATTATGTCGATGATACATTACTTTACATTTAACATTACAGTGGTGGATGGATGAGACATTAACTTACACTACCCTAGTTGCCCTTCCTTCCTTCCTTGATTGGACTGAGAGTGATTTGAAGTCTGGCATTAGTTTGGTGAGTGAAATCCTATGCATTCTATTGTCATTTTCTTTAATTGATGACAAGACCTTCATTACCCGTTGTCTCATATATCAAAATTCAACATATCACAACCAATCCCAACCCATCTTGTGCACACTTCCGCTCCTGTCTCATTAGTCATTTCTCATCGTGTAATAAACTTATCACTCTTACTCACCAAGTTCAACATGTCTAACAACAAAATCTGACCACCACCATACCAGTGTTAATAGCTAAATTATGTCCCTCCACACCTTCTACTTTACCCTCAGATTCTGCCGGATATGATAAATTGGTGTTTTCAGTTTGCATTTCTTACCTGATTGTGTCATTTGCTCAGAACTAACAATACAAGTGAGATGTGATGGAGACAAAATAAAATTGAGGTGTGTTAAGATCGAATAGGTATTGTGTTGCCATTTGAGTGTTTGTTCATAGGTTCACTTTAAGTTGGACGTTGTGCCGTAACTGGTTATAGCGAAGCAACGACACTTTAGTTTGGGAGAGGAGAAACGATTAGATATTCCTTTTACAGCAAAATGTAAACTTGCATGACGAAAGGGTAAATCTGAATCGGTGTGCTATGTTGTGTTGTGTAGAACTTACACCCTTCTAAAATTCAGCTGCGTGTGTCCATCAGCAGACATAAAGTGATCAGACAAATGCACAAGGACTTCTGAATAAATAGCCGATGGTTATGATAGAGAAGCAAGGAAGGAGGTAACCATACAACAGGCTTCGATTCGTATTCAATTCTACGCAGGCATTGTGTTTCATTTCACATTCGATGCTGTGCCATTCAATACTCAAACACTTTGCATAGGAATACAAACTGAAATGGAATAAAAATATTCGTCAAGCATAAATGTGATGAATCTGTTCTGCTTCAACCCTTGGCTGATTTTCGATCCCAGCATGATTTTGGGGTTGAAAAGAGGATTTTGATCCAAAAGAACCTTATTCCTCTCCAAACCAATATTGTTACCGTTTTTACTTAAACTGGTTAGAATTAGGGGTTTAGCCACAACTGCAGATGCAAGATGCAGGCCACATATTGCATAATAAAACGGCCTGTCACGGTTAATCAAAGATTTTGTCATGCAGGCAGTTAGATGAAATGCAAATGGAATAAAAAATCATGACACAAAATAATGTCGTTCGTTCGTAAAGGAATAATAAAGAGATTCAACTCCACCCAATAAAATAATGCTTGCTGAAAGAGGGCACCTTTCCGCAAAATGGGAAAGTTTTATAAAGAAAAAATTAGAGATCATTGACGGATTCTTTTATCCATTCACTTTCACCCTGGTCGGCATCAATGTTAAATGGAACCCAACTCGTCATAATCTAAAATCCATTGAATTCAAATATCGAATGAAAATAGCAGAGAGGACTTGTAGATAAAAAAGGAGGTTGCATGTTATGATTTACTCTACAATCCATCTACATTTTCACTCGTATCGTTCACGCCTGGTAATTTTCGCTTTTTATCCCATTTCAACAGAATCTCTAGCTGAATAGCAGGGACATAATGGGATACACGGAAATATCCAAAAACAGTAAAATCAGGTAAAGTAGAGTAAAGTGGAATATAAAGAGTGGCTGAATGTTGGCATAATGGGGAGTCCTTCATCATAACAGAGTGAACCAGGTGGATCCTCAAATAAAAAATCCTTTTGCCTATCAAAAAATTCGTCAAATTTTTGATTCCTTGTACAAAGCCCATGATCACATTTACAATGAAAACCCCAATACAACTGGTTGAGCGATCTGTTTGTCTGGATATCTGATTTGAACTTTCGATACAACCCAACCGTACCGTAACGACGCACATGTACATCAAAAAATCCTTATCCTAGGAAAGACCCTTTTCCTCCAAAACTTTTCCATCAAGTCCCTCACAAAATAAAATCCAAATTTAAGAAACAGTCAAATAAACTTAACTTTGCTCATTCTTCTGTGTTCCTTCACATTGGAAGATGAGATGCCTGGATGTGGAGGAGTTTAGCATTGAGATGCATAAAAAGCATTTAACTTTGAACCTTAAACAAGAAACGGATAGATGATGATGTGTGTATGCTCAAATGAAATAAAAATAACATGATTCTCCTCTTTTAAATAATGCCTTGTGCCTCCTCTCACTTAAACTGACTTTGTCAGGAAGGAAGCATATGGCTTAGCGTCTCAAGTAACGGCCAGATGCTTGATAGGATTCCTCCAAAACAACCAAAATTGAATTTCTGACCAAATGGCCACTTTCTGATATATCACCAAGCCAGACCTTCATCCTTATTTGTTGCCTTTCTACTCCACTAATTAAGACAAACTCGGAATGCATGCGGATAAATTTAACAAACGCGATTTTTCTTAAATAATGACAGAAACGACGCCGCACTAATTCCTTTTTATAATGAATGACATTTGGTATTTGGACATTTGGGGTTTGAGAAACAGAAAGTGAAGATTTCGTAAATTAATGAATTTCATTTTCAATCTTTGTTGTTTGATAATTTTCTATTCAAATGCTCAAGTAATTGAATAATGACCTCAATACAAATGTGAGCATGCTATGCCAGACCAAAGCATTATAATAAAGAATTAAAGATTGAGTCTCGATCCTTTATACGTGACAGTTCAACATGTTAAATGTACAACAAATCCGTGGCCAATTAGACATGCAAAAGGTTTGGGGAAGAAATAAAGTATTTGTGATTTTACAAATGACCTTTTTTCACTGAGGCTTCATGACATGGTGGACTTGGGATAAACGAAGACACTTCACTCCCACAACCATACCATGCCCAACGATCCATACCCTTAGTTTAGTAATACCAGTCAGCAACAATTGAATATGAAAATATACATAAATGAATATTGCTTATTCACATCCTATCTAATTCCAAATCTGAGAAAGGGACTACACTGCTTCAAAATGAATGATGGCTTCTATATAGATTGATGGACAGTAATGACAATAAGAAGAAGGAACAAATACCCTGCATGTCTGCCCTGCAGGCCAATGAAATGAAGGGACATGCACAACTTGAAAAATCGAATAAATAAATAATGCTGTGAACTGTATTAAAAGTTTATCTTTCATATAACACCAACTGAAGGAAATTAAGGAAGGGATGAGGGTATTGAAAATTGTAAATAAAATGTGGCCAGCCTGGAACGAAGGATCCTTTCCATCTCAGTCAGTGCGAAGGTCTTTACCTCGCCCACCCGACAAGGGTTCTATGCGTTCTTCAATCTGTTTTCCATCAAATTAAAATCGACTCTATAACTCTCTACCCTGACCTACATTATCAAAATTTTCTAGGAAAACATCTAAAGATCGAGGGGCGGACATCATCAACAAGAAAAACTGTAAATCCACTCTGTCCATACGAATAATGAAATGGATGGCACAAATTACGAAAATGCTCATTAAAATCGAACTATACCCGAAACTGGAATTTCACATAATGTAAAAATTCTTTTCAATAAAATATTGACCAGAGTTTGGAATTTATCAATTTTTCAAAGAATGCGTGAAAGGCAATGTTGAAGCGTCCTCATTATGTAGTACCCGTAATTATCAGCTTGCTAAATGCTGTTTATGATTTTCATTGTGTTATCGTTTTCATTATAAGGGCATCGATCATAAATTTATCAGAGTTTCACCCACAGTCACAAAATAAATCCTTGAATTACGATACGTGTATAACAACACCTTTGTGAAGAAGCCTTCGAGATTGAATCGTATTTAAAATTATGCAAGGACGCGCAGTAAGTGACTAAGAATAATATCATCATCATGGGATGGAAGTATTAAATAAGCAAACGGTGATACTTTTGAGGAGTGTTTGTTCATCCTGTTATAGCATCCTCGTTTATTGAGCTTTATTCTTGATAGAGGTTGAGATGAGAGTTAAAGTCTGTGATGCCATAATAAATATCACAAATAAAATGTCGAAATTAGACTCTGCAATGGATTCCAAAAGTAATATTAAATTAGCAGTAATGTGCTAATCAAACTTTCTCATATCAGTCGTTTCTTCTCATCTCTCTTTCTTTGATTCAATGAATCTGCACCTTCATCAAACTATTTCTGTCTTCAATTGCCACGTCTTTGAACAAATTGAAGATGACTAATGTGAATAGTACACTCGGCTAATACTCAATTTGGATTCTGATCAATATCCCATAAGCCAAAGGTAAAAAGCCCCATCAGCATAGCATGTCATCACACGAAACAACCTTTATTAACCTGTTGGAACTGGTAAATGTAATGAAAACATTATAAACTAAATTTGGTCCGACAGCAATACAAATTAAGCACAGCAGGTTTTCACTACTTTCAAAAAACACAAACTTTACACCAGGGAGTAAACTTCCAGGTTGTGTCATATTCTTTAAGCATTTATCAAATCTGTTAAACACGAACAGTTTTACATTATACAGCTACAGAAACCTCTCGTTCTAGATTGTGTCGGTCTTTAACACTTGCATCATAATAACAGCGCTACATTAGTCACCACTACGTATATAGTCTTACGACTCTGGAAGAAAACTGTTGCTGTTTTTGAATTAAGATGGAATAGAATCAGGTTTTTTTCTTCTTAATAAAGGGCCATTAAACATATAAACAACATCAACAGACGAGATCACCTGCTGCCTGCAGAGTAATGGCATAAAACATTTCCAGCATATTTTTACGACATCTTCCACGCAATAAAATGATACTGTACAATCATAGAACAACAATGCATGGCAAGTATTGTGGAAACCATTACACGTCTGCACACCCCATTCACTAATGTACTACAAAACGAAGAGAATCTCGTTAAAATTAAATTCATTCTGGCCAGACTGGATATCAAAACTTTAAAATCATGGGTATGGAACAAAGGAACGAATTTTATTTAGACGCTTTCTTTGCGCAAGATGACCTGATCCCATTAACTTATTTGAAAGGAAAACTTTTTCAAAATTCCTTGATGCAAATTTAGACCTTACTGCGCATTATAATTTCATAATGAATTCAGCAATACCGTATTCGTATCAGTTTTCCATTAACTTTCTTACTGCACGAAATGACTACGCAGCTGCACTTTAGTATTCAAAAATTGAAAAGCCATAAACAAAAGCGATTATATATACACAAGTTCAAGGACTCACTGCCAATAAATAACATTGTGGGTTAGTTGTAGGGATAAAAAACGTTGGTTTTGATTTATACATACACTTAAGAGGGATCAAAGGAAAATACAGACATCATAGTGGAAATAATAAAATGCTTCTCTCACCGGGTGCTGGTGCCATCAAGACAGAAGCGAGAAATGGTGTCTGTAAAGTATTTCTGATTTCCTGGAATCATTTTATCCAAGTCTAGATTTGAGTTTAAGGTTGTAAAGAAAGAACATTGAATGGGAGGAACATTGGTTAGATTGGTAATAAGAAATTCAAGTTGGTTGGATTTGTGTGGTGGTATTTGGTGTGTGTAAGAAAGGGACTGATATTAAGGTTGGGTTGTTGTTCACTCTCAAGGAATCCTTGTAAATATCCGCATGCATCAAGCTAATAACTTTCTTAAACCCACTTAAGACTGGCAATGCAAGGCGATATATTGAAAATTGGAAACTGCTGCTGTCTTGAAACTTAAAAGGTCGATCTATCCATTATCGAGAGAAATCGAAGAAACGTAGCCTGGTAAGAGTGCCTTTATATAAAGCTGCAAACAATGGGGGAATAAAGGACCATTATTTATCGTCAGGGTTTGGGAGTATCAATCATTCATACCATTTGGCATGAGGGCCAAGTAAAGTAAAGTAACCGTAAGCTTATGGGTACTTAATTCCTTATAGAATGCCGCACAACCAAAGGTCAACATTCTGCTGGTCCGAATTCCCTTGAAAGAAATTAATATTAGATGTGGAAGAACTGTGAAGAAATAATAATGGACAGTCAGTGTCAGTGCAGAACATTTTGAATTATTCTACCGTCTGGCAAAGAAAGATACTCCATTACACACGCTTAATTTGTAGAAATGGTAGTTTGCATTTTCGATTTTCAAATACCGAAGTAAATAATAGTATTATAATTCATATTATAATTCATATTTTGTTAATTTGAAAACGATTACTTAAAAAAATCTGTGCATGATGAATTATATATGCTTTCATTATTCCAGGTTTGCATAAGCTCATGCAGATGTATTAATTCTACATTCAATTCATAGGATACGAATGCAAACAATCTCAAAACAGCCGACAGCCGCACCTGAAATTGATATGAAAACACTCAACGGATCATCTTAATAATCTGTACTCGTATCGAATCTACCATCTGAATTTTCTACATCTATTCAATCAATATTGAGTCAGCGTCTGAGAATTCATTTCGATTAATTACCCCACGGATAAATTACACAACTCTACTCTACCAATATCAAACAATGATCACAACGTTATTTGGGGGGATTTGTTTGCTTTTACAAGCCGACTTGCTTGCGTGTCTCCCAAAATGTAAACACAAATGACGCTTTGACGCTAGACAGGAAAAGTACCTTCTTCTAATTCAAACTTTGCTCATGAACACCGGTCTACGTACAATACGTACGTGGCACTAATCGGCATCTTCCGCTTGCCTGTGGGTTACATTACTTGATCCGGCAATAACCTATACCCCAGCACTGTGCCTATACTGAAATCCTTGATGCGACTGGATCATTAGTCACATCACCTTGTTGGATGATTGATCTTAGCTGAATGAAAAGAAATTTTATTTTTTATGCCACCAAAGCACGACGCTCCGTCATTTCAGAAACTGCTTCTGTGGAATTGATAACATAACCCACCATTATGGCAAAATCTAAGGCACAGAATAGTGGACAATTATTATTGTGAGCGAGCGTGGGTGGCAATAATATTACGTCTGTCGAAACCCAATTTTGAGCATTGCATGTTAGCATTAAATGTCTTGGCTGTATACTTTATCTTTTCAACATGTGAAACACGACAATACATGAAGAAGTTGTCAAAATTGAATCCGCGTGTCTGACGAAGATGCAAAGCTATGTAATTATCTACCTGAATCAAACCCAACGTTTAATCCGATGACTCATCGGATTTTCCATCCCAATTCATTTGATTGAATGATGCCGCATCCCAAAGTAAACACTGACTGTTGAACATTTACACAATTTAAGAGGCTGGATTCCAAACAAAAAAGCACAAGTTGCAAAAAAATTAATAGAAAAACAAGTTCGAGATCTCTTTGAGGATTCACTAACGACGATAATGAGAGCTAGCGGATTCAATCGAACTGGAAACCACAAACATGTGCGCAAACAAATTGATGACGAGTAAAAGTTTTCATTGCGAAGAAAGAATGTGCATGTGTACAAAATCAAGCTTCAGATTCGGCAGCCAGAATCAACTTGGCTTCCTGCCATCCAATTCATCACTTGAAAATCTTTTTTATATCAAACCTATTAATCCCGCAGTTCATTCAGCTAATGTGACAAATGTGTTGGACAAGATGCGATAACAACACGAGCACGAACGACCCAGACCTTTTATAAAAAGTTTTACACACATTCTGCATGTAAACACTTGACAAACATACTCAGTTTCAAGTTTCACATTTTCAATCGACTTCATTTGTGGAAATCAATTGGAATTCGCAGACGTTTAGCAAATAAATGTTCCGGTTAACCGAACTATTTAACGGCTTTCTTTGCTTTACATAGATCTGACAATTCAGCACTTTTCTCTCGTAATAAGCATAAAGTACAACCCAGATTTTGATTGTAACACATACAAGACTTCATTCGCTATTTCATAACACGTACAATCGAAGCCAAACAATTCAATAAACAGGACAACGACTGCGATGTAATGTAAGCTAGATTATATTTTACATTAAAGGAAAACATTGGAAAGGAATAAAGAAGCTTAAAAACAACAACTGTTAACGTGCAGTTAATATTTACATATAA
The DNA here is from genome assembly GCA_034695825.1 of Folsomia inoculata. NCBI lineage: Eukaryota > Metazoa > Arthropoda > Collembola > Entomobryomorpha > Isotomidae > Folsomia > Folsomia inoculata. The sequence continues at coordinate 11,137 of JAQIWQ010000202.1, read as the reverse complement.
TAATCGTGACAGACTCCAATTCGAGATAATTATTTAATCGGAAACGACCTATTGGCACCAACAATCTGACCAGCGATCAAATTCTAGCCCACGCCAAGTCCACATCGAGTACCTAAATCTTATACTGCTTCAAAATCAACGATCAACTTAAGATTTACCAACCAAGAAAGAAATGAGTATACCATATCAAATCAAACTAAATACTTTACACCATGATATCATCATATTGATTAAGAGGAAACCACCCCTGAATCCATCTCCCTTGTTGAACAATGTAATAAATAATGAGTCAGCTTCATATCAAACACAACCAACAACCCATAATTTGATAAAAGTTGATTCTTGGAATCAAAAGGAGTCATATAAATTTTATATCAATCTGATTACTCAACAACAATTGATTCATTCAATAACATTGAGACTGTACATATTTTGTGTTCTATTATTCCTTACTGATATTCTAAATCTTAACTGAGGCCACAAGAACGAAATGATAATTGACATTTATAACCTTGAATTTCTTCTTGGCTGAGAGCTATTTTCTAAAATGATGCGACTTCTTTTATCATCAGTCACTTAATTTTTTCTCTAATTAAAGTAGTTAAGCATAATTCACATGCAGCTGAAACTTACAACCATAATGCAAAGTATTCATATAAAAACAAGCATGATGCAATGCGAGTTGGTGAAATTGAAGATTATAAAGATGAACTAGGAACGATGTAAAGATGATGTTTGATCAATTAGCGAAGATTAAAACGACAAAATGGGTTTCTCTTTGAAGTGCTAATTAATTTCATCACATTTCTTGTCCATTATTCATTCTTCTCAGATAAAATAAAACACTGGTCTGCATGGTCTCTACTCGATACGTTGGCTTGGCTTCATGACCAAATGATCTTCTGCTACTGTGGTGGGTGGGTGGGAGGGTGATATAATCATACAATGCACTGCACACCTCATCAACTTCTTCTCTGCATACATTTAATTGTCAGGTTTAGTTTATTCTAAACACCATACATATGGATGACATGGACAGTTTAATAATAAATTTAGTCAATGACAAATACCAACATGAAATTCACTGTTGAAAAGTGGAGTGGAATAATACCAATTTACAACCCCTGTATCAAATGAAGGTGCTAATTTGATATTAAATCCCAAGATTCCTCATCTCATGCATAGTTTGATGTCGTCATTACTACTTACACACTAAAATTTACTAAGTATTTCATTCAATTCAATGTTGCAAGTTGAATAGCTGAGCAAAAATAAAATTAGCAAGGTAAAGTACAAGGTTATGTTTCTGTGTTTGTTTGTCAGCAAGTATTCTACCAGTAGTTGCATCACGGCTTATGAATTATGAATCATTCAGTACGAATCACATGAAATGAATCGACTAATTAAGAAACATGGAAATTGAGAAAAACTTACCAGAGAACCTTCAACTTCACTTTCGTGGTGGTTCTCCATGTCAGACGGGTAGCAGGGAACCTGTGGGTTAAGTACGCTTTCATTTCACTGAGACCATTTTATTCCCATGTTGAAGGCTTGCGAATTTATTCATAGATGGATAATATCATCTACATAAAAAACTTACCGGTTCTCTATTTTTCACCCGAATTTTGGAATCGTTTATGGAATGAGCCACACAGGAAAAATAAGACCCACCGAATGGGTTGGTTAGTTGTGCTTGAAATGAAGAGCTTGGATTTATTGAATTCAGATGTGGAATGCGATGCGATTGAATTGTTTTCTTGAACTTGTTACAAGACTTTTCAGCAGATTGCTTAATACTCGAATTTCTTAATGTTGATATTATCCAACAAGTTCAATGGCGATATCACATCATCGGTATCGTATCAATTCCTTTGCTTGTGGTTGTCTCGAAAGAATAAATTAATTTCCTTAATTTACCGAATCGATCGATATACAAATTAGTTTGATGAATGATGAAAATGCAGCACTATTTTACTGATACATTTGTCACGTAAATAAATTCGAGAATGTATTCACTCACTCACTATAGACGTTGTGTGTTAATAGTTTGCAGTTATTTGGTTGACGTTGACGTTGACCTATGCAAGGCCAGGTCAGTCTCAAGTCAAGAAGTCTCAAATGATATTGAGGAAGATATTCATGAGATGAGATTGATACAACACAATAAATCTCATAAATGCTTATTGGATGTGTATAATGTATTGTAAAGAATGGTATTCACTCGAGGTAAATAAATGTTTGGCTGGTTTTCTGGTGTGGTAAACGAACCTCGTGTCCTGAACAATTGGAACGGACTGGTCTGCAAAGTCTGCATGGTAGTTTAGTTGAATAGTGAATGAAGTGTGATCATGTTAAGTTGGCTTGCGTGTATTGTATAGCTTTGGAGGATGGCAAGGAAAGGCAAGGATGGGACGATCAAACGAACGAGGGTTGGCTGGGGTCTAACTCCCATAAACAGATCTCTTTAACATGCACTGCTTGACTCTTGAATTCATATTAAACAAGTACATGAATTAGTTGGTTCTTTACTGAACTGAGAGTGAGTGAATGGATGGATGGATATTATTGGGTTATGAGTTCAACATTATATGATGAAGCGTCTCTTTCTCACTTTGTTAATTGGTTTTTGGTACCTGCTATCCTATCAATTTACGAATTAGCACCGTTTTGTATCGAATTGTACAACTGAGTATGGCCCAGGGGCACAGGCTGCAAATTTAGTCGGAGTTGTATTCGATAAAATTCAAAGGAACAAGAATTCCTTTGTTGTAGTCGCATGAATTCATGTTTCGAATTTCCAGTAAGTAAATAAGATCTGCAAAATGCAGTCAGCGAAGATGGATGCATTGAAGGATTCAAATGTTATAAAATGCCTTTTTCATGTAAAGCATAATATATTTTGTAGGAGTGCCGAACTGGACTGGTCTGGTCTCTGGTGAAAGTTGAGGAAGGAGAAGGGATGGGAGAGAGAATACATAATTTGATATCTTTTCTCCAGAAGTGAGAAACGCCTTCAATTCATTTGATTGGACTCTGATTCGAGGGAGGACGGTGTATGGTTGGGATTGGAAAGATGAGCAACCGACCATGAGCCGACCTGTTGCGTAATAATCCACCCATCCGTCCACCTTTTCTGATCAAATTCATTCTCTTTATAGAACTAAATTCAACTACCCACCTAACCTAACCAACTGCATAATATGTCATTTTAGGATTCTTCTCCTTTAAACGACTAGCATCAAACATCAAATCATGCACTCCTGTCTCGATGATGTCTCGTCTAATGCTAATGTCATGTCCATATCGCGCATGTATGTACAAGTTCATCGTTTAATTTTGTGTGATATGATATTTAATTAGGTATACTCATTGCGAATGAAAAATGCAACCAACACTTTTATGAAAAATAATTTTAGTATACTGGAAGAAAAGTTTTACACACAAATTGTACGGATGGTTAATATTGTTAAAAGGTAAAAGCACTACGTTGGATGTCAAGTAAAGGATGCACTTAATTTCAAAACTTCTTTTTAGTTATCGCGTTGCGAGGATGATCAGCACAAGTCTCGGGTAACACGATCCTTCCACTCTTCAATTTTCAATTCCGGAACCAAACTGACTTTGCTCAACCGATTTCTGCCATATTTGCTATAGACCGCCTGAAAAATAATAATTAACTGTAACACAAAGTAGACCAAAAGGGTTTGAAAAGGCAAATAAATGTAACGTATACCTTGAGTTTCGGAGGCAATTCTTCATGAATTTTGGCTACAACACTAGCAACCGGAGTGAGAATTTGTTTCAGAGCTTCAGTAGAAACCCTTGTATGGTGCTGAAGTGTTGGGGTCCACAGTTCCTCGAGCGGTTTAGTTTTTTCCATTATCCTGTAGAAATGAAGGAATAGGAAGAATGTATTATTTTCGTTAAAAAATGACAATCCACAATTCTGTTTAAAAAAACTTACAGTAATGCGAGTGCCAAAGCAGCGGCAGCATGTTCCGAAGGAAACAAATGGCAGGTGCCGTAATCCACGAGAGTCAATTCCATAATGTACTTTGCCATTGTGTGGACCATCAATGGTGCCTATAAAATAAAATGTTCATCAATTCTTAACTACTAAAAACAAAGCTGTGGAAAAGCTTTTAGAAAATTCGATAGAGATAGATTAAGCACCCTTCCATCGCTAACGCTAACCCCGGCAGCTTTGGAGAATCGACGTAGAAAGAAAACGGCTGGAGGTGGTGCAAGATCGTATTCCAATGATTGCAATATTTCTTTTTCCATTAGACGAACATCGGTTGCACTGAATGCGTTGTCACTAACTGCTGAAAAATCTATCACGGTTGGAGTACAAACTTCTTCAAATTTTGCAGCGACGTACATAGCGGTCACACCTACAAGTTGAAGTTGTTTTCGAGTAACTTTGCGTTCCTTCTAGATATAACAAAACAAATTGTCAAGTTAGCTCAAGTTCAATCAATCACTAAATAAACTAAAGTGAAAATACTGTAATATACCTGTAAGTATCGGTCTAAGGTTTTAGAAGCCATGTACAGGGTTTCCGGCATGAAACCAAATTGATAATGTACTTCCACAAGCCAGTCCAACAAAACTGCACGCATTTTAGAATTGACAAGTCGGCCTTCAAGGTATCTGATTTTAATAGGATATTTCTTCTGCAAATCAATAAAACAATTTACACTGTTAACAATATCTACTACTTCGAGTGAATTTGGTGATTATCATTTACCTCCAAAATAAATAAATAATCACAAATATCTTCAATGTACTCTCTAAGCAGAAGTGGGTTGTTACCATCCACGACATCAATGTCAAGAATTTCAAACCTTCGGCTAGAAAATACTTCGGCTTTCTTAACCTTAATCTTGTTGGTTTTATCAGTCTTCTCTGCCTTCAATTCTTCAAAAACCTCATTTGTAGGTACGTCTGTCGATGGTGGTTCAACTTGGACACTATTTAAACTTTTTTTGTCAGCAACTTGAGCTTCTTTCGGTTGTGAATTTTCTTTGTCTTGATGAATCGTTGGTGCAGGTTTATTATACCCTACAACGGAATTGAGTGATTTAAGAATCCCATCCTTAAGGCTGATGTGACTTTGGCTTCTGTTAAATCATAGACACTAATAAACCAAATTGCTCGCAATACAAAGTAAAAAAAAATAAACTAGTTCCTACCTGTTTTGCAAACTACCTAATACTTTTACGCCTCCGTTGACATTAGTTTTTTTGTTAGGATTTGATCCGAGGTTCATGGATGCAGAGCGTGTAAGCTGTGGTTTAGCATTTTCTTGTCGACTCACTGCGGTCGCTTTCGGTGGTCGCGGAACAACTAAACCGGATCCTGCGGCTTTTAAACCTCCACCTGGTTTAACTGCGGCCTTCATTGGGAGTATGGGTTTTCCTGGTTGCCCTGTGACAATTTGCTTTCTCAACCGATTTCCAATGTCTCCCAAGACCCGGGCCCCACGAAAAACCACAGGTTCCACAGGGTTCTCTTGTCCTTTGATATTGATGGGTAATTGCAATTCTGACATTTTCTTGATGACTTGGCTGGCTGCTTCAACTTGTAGGACTGTACTGGGGTGTTTGAACGCGAAATTTCGGCTCCAAATATGGCAAGGTAAACTTGTCACAAAATGAATACTAATATGAATTTGAATTCTAGGATGTAGAATGGACTTGAATCGACCAGGAATGAATAGTTGTTGTCAGGTTATCGTTGTCAAAGAAAGGAAACGAATGGGAAGTTTTGTGTGATGGATGATATCAATATTCAAATCTCAAAATCACTGCACTGAAAATCAGTAGACATACATTGGCTGATTTGGATTTTAGTCAAATTTACCTAAAATCCTTATCTCATGTATCTGCAATACAACAAGGAAACCGTGAATCAGTGAGTGCCAAATTAACATGAGTTATTAAAATGAGACCTTTCTTACCTTGCTGTTTATTTATCAACGTATGAAAGCACTATATAGTAGTTCTGCTTCTATTCTAATCAAGGTAATAAAGTTGGCAGCAGTTTTAGTTTCTTAAATCCCAGCTCAACTTAGTCCACTCTACTCCACTGGTCCTAGATAGAACAATTATGTATGATATGAATGGTTTTGAAATATTTCAAAACACTGAAAGTAGAAAAGGACTAATAAGTAGAAGTATGAAAAATATTTTAAAAGGCCAACAAATAATTGAACATGAAGAGCAGGAGAGGAGAGCAGTGGCAGTGAGCAAGTGTTGCTTTTCATGCCAGATTTTGACCGTTACAAAATGTGAAATCTAACCATCCACACTAGTAGAAAAAAGGTTTCAGCCAAGAGGATGGAGCTGTCTTAACACGGCCGCCTATTCAGATGGATTGAGACGGGACGAATTATTTTGGGATTCAGTGTTTCTACTCTCCTCAAATCTGATGTGTGCAGGGTGTCCACTTTATTGGGCAACATGCACTAGAATAGAATGCAGTAGTCCATACATTGTAGTAGTGTATGGGAAATCATTTTGACATGATGGATTATGAAAAATATGTAAGATAAGCCCAATTCATAGCTTATCATTTGAAGCTTTGTGGAAGGAAGTGGGCATTTGCGATAGAATACAATAAGAGTTTGTAGTTTAGCACAAAACTTTTTAGTCTAAAATTCATATGAAAATAACAGGAATTTGTAGAACATTTTGGAATGTTTATACATATAGAAGGGACATAGTCTACTAATTTAATATAATAATCAATCATCGCACTCTAAAAGGGAAAGGTATATTGAAGGGAGGGAACCTTTACACAGTCTATCACAATATAATTAGGATTTGGATAAGTTCTACAAAAAAAAATCAGTCCGATCTACTGTGCATGCAGTATTCGGTACAAATTATTGTGAACCCTGTAGCACAAATTCTGAGAAGTGTTACTTTTGTGGCAGATTTGAACCAACAATTAAATTCTACTCTTCTACTGCATACTACTGTTGGTAAACAGTGATAAAGAACATGGTGAAACAAACAAGAAAACTGTGTTTGATTGGGTGCAGTAATTTGGCAGGTGAAATCACATTAAATTGAGTGAGATGAGACAAAGGGATTAAACATTTAGTATTTACTCGTACCTATGAACATGAATGCATTGATCGGATCATTATACAAGTTAGTAGTGGTTTTATAGTTTCTTTCTACTGGGTTTTTTTATATTATGTTGGCGACAGTGCGACCACTGCATTACTTGTGTAATAAGTTTTACCATAATCCCCGTTTAGTTCAAGTTGAATGAAAACATGCATTCATTCGTCACTAGAATGGACTGATTTATCTTGGAGAATTTAATATGGATCAATCGTTTATTTCTGGATAACTGATTCCTGGCTTAAATAATGCGAGCGAGTAAATCGAAGGTAATGAAATGATTAATGTTATGGTCGCATATCATATGTCATATCATAATGCATAATGACAGTCGCCTTTTGGCATAATAAGCACATACTATTCATATCAACATTTAACAAACTATTATGATATAGTAAGTAGGGACATGACTAAATGGTGGTTTGACTGTGACTACACGGCAGTTGATATATCTTTGTTGGATGCTATAATGGAAACTTGATGCATATTTTGGTGACAAAGAGCAGTAGCTTCTTCGTCATTTGACCATTTTTCTTGCTCTTTCTTGGACAAACGACGAATGTAAGGGGCTGACAACTTTTCTTCTACGTTGCCCATTTCCTTCAGGGTTTGACCTTTTGTGGTCGCCGTTTTGGGTGGACTTCTCACACTGCTTTTGGGCTGCAATGTCTGAATCCTGTACAAGAAAAAAATGCATGTAAATTTTTAACTTATGAAAGCCAACTGGCGTAGATGTAGATTTGCATTTTAAAGCAATCGATCTTTGATGTGCATATTTGAATTGTACACTAATTTTCCATGATGCATAAACATCATAGACTTACGCATTTCGCAATTGCTTCAAAAGACTGCTAAACGCTTGATACTCTTCTTCTCCGAATGGTTTAGGGTTGAAACGCGCAGCTTCGTAGAGATCACATAACTGGTGAACCACTCTAGGATCTACTTGTGGCGTCAGAATAACAATGAAGTAAGATCGAAGGCTTTCAAATGTATGCCTTTTCCCCAGTTTTTTCTTCTGCATACTTAACTCTGAAACAAGAAATCAGACATCATCAATTTAGTTTTGTTGCGAAATATCCATATCATTTTGATGTTGATGTCGACATATGTACATACCTAAACTCTTGGCTTCATCGACTACCTTCATTCTGAAGTAGTGACAAGGCGTCTTTGCGTTCTCATCCTGAGAATATTTTAACTCTACTTCTTCACGTAGCATTTGTGGTTCATAAATTACTTTCGGGATGGCATCAATACGTCGCAGTATTTCTCGTCTCAAGGCCTTATGAAAAATTGAAAATATGTTTGTACAATATTCTTTTACACTATCATATATAAACCAGAACGCGTCTAATCGTGGTTTATGTATCGATCAATACCGGTAGATAGTTTGGAAAACAACATTACCTTATTTGCGTCATATCCCAATGGTGTATGCGGACCTCGATGTGATCTCAGAGTGAATCTCATAATTTGTCTTTTTGCAAATATGAACAAGAGTAGAAATGTGAGGACTCCACCCGCAATTATAATTACCACCGTCACTCCGGAAAGTTGCTGGGCCATTTTCTTTAACCAGTTGTCCTCCTCCATATCTTCAGTGATTTGTGAATGAAGTGGCATCTAATAATTTAGAGGATCTGAAACACAACAAAAGATCCAATTCCAGTACAGTAAACCAATTTCATAGAAATTAGGGCAATAATGGAACGCCGTCTGTTAATTAGCGGGGGTCACAGATTGTTCAACACGGTACTCCACTGTTCCGTCACACATAATTGTGGAGTAATGTTATTAATCTGCTTTCTTCGTATTAGACATCTAATAAGATATTGCCATTAATGCCATTGTGATGAATGGACTTTAAATTGATTTAGTTTTATTTGTGTTTGTTAGGGTGAAGTACTAGACTCGGAAATGGATTCGTGCAATGTCGTCGTTTATCTCTACAAAGGGGACAAGAATTTTGAAATTCCAATCGTGGAGGCTTTATATGCGGAAGATGTCTGTCGAACAGTGGCAAAGTTTCTACAATTCAGACCAACTACTCTTTGTTTATTCTCCATTCGATTTAAACAAGCGTCTGATATTTGGTTGCCTCCTTCCTTCAAGTTTGAGTCTGATCAAACTTATTACGTAGAGTTTCGTCTTCGCTTCAAAATTCCATCCCTGGTAGACCTTAGTAGATTAGATGAGAATGCATTCGATTACATTTTTCATCAAATTCGGTGAGTATCAAACTATACACCTGCTGTTTGCTATTTGAAGTATTTTGTCTATAACTGAAGCAGCAGAATTCGTTCCTTTCCACACTTCTTAATCTCGACCTTTGTCCTGTGTCTCATTATCCTAGAAATGATTTGCTACAAGGACGTATCCCAGACATTTGCCAGGATAGTGTGAAATCGGAAGCTCTAGGACTATGTGTCACTGACATGCTCCGACTCATTCAAGAAGAAGCATTATCTTTGGATTATATTGATGCGAACTACAAACAATTCATCCCAAAGTCTATTTACAAGCAGCACAAGTTCTTTCTCAAAAAGAAAATTCATGACGCTTTGGTCCAACTTGTGTCGAACAGTCGGCAAAATTCCAAATACAGTAAGGAACAGTACATAAGTCAGGTGGAGGAGTTGGCACCCATGTACTTTACAGAAGAGTTTTATGCAATGACCTACAAGCAAGATGAGTTCCCTGCGACCATTAGAGTTAGTGTCTATCATCCTAAGGAGCCAGGAGTGTCCGTTGCTTATATGGGGAAACATCTAGTAAGTTTACATACGCTGGTATAAAAGAATGTGTATGTAATGAAATTCTTTTGTCAACAGTGGGATCACATCTGCACAATCGAAGATTTGTGTTTTATTTCCATCCGAGGAGATTGCACTGCCGAAATTTCCAGGAAGAATGGAGTAAGTGATAAGCGCATGTCTGCAAACACTGCTACGATAGGTTTGCGACCGTATCTAGTTGCACCCAACACTTTCCGTTATTATACTAATTTACTTACATTATTATTACCAGGTTCCAATTTGTTTCAAGTTTAAAACACAGGAACTTGTTCATTCATTCGTCTCCATGCTAGATGGGTATTACAGACTGAGTGAAAAATGGACATTTAATCTTTGCAAGGACCTACCTACCCCTTCTCTCAGTAAACTAAAATTCATGAAATGTCACGGACCTGTCGGGTATGAATAAATCAACAAAAATACTTTCAAATTTATGCACTCGACAAGATTCAGACTAATAATAATTGCAATGCTTCATACAGAGACAAATTTGCACATCAGAAGCTCACAACCCTTCCCATTACAAAACATGGATCATTTATCTTGAGAGAAAGCTCAAAAACATTTAACAGCTACTGTATTGATTATTTTGGGCAGAACAAGTATAGTTTCGGTAGTTTATGTATCCGTTGAATTCAGTCTGATAAAAATTAATGAATTTAGAAACCGTTCCATCACATATGATGTTACCGGAAGTGCTGATGGTATGTATACGATAAATCTTTTAGAGCCCGTCATGCGGTTCGCCACAGTGTCTGAGCTTATTTCTCACTTCATGACCACGAATGACGGAGATCTCGTTTTAAAAGAATGTATTCCACCATCTGAATATGGTAAGTCGACTTTTAATAATATTCATGAATTAGGATGAAGAAATAGTATAATCACTTCACTTTCAGATCAGTCCCCTCTTCTATTGTGTCGCAAGAGAGCTTCCAAAGACATCAGAATAAAACCCGCTTATAAATTAGAGTCCAACAGTGGTTCAATCACTGGGCCTCAGATTATCGTTGTAAAAAATTTACAAGTGTTCAAAGGAAGACGGTTTGAATTGGAGGGCAATATGTGCAACGTTTACAAAGGGGTTTGGAAAGAGAATCAGAGTACCAGTTACGAAGTTGCAATCAAAGTACTCAAAAAGGAATACGAGGAAAAGAAAATTAGGGTGGGTGTGGGTGGAACCGGAAGTGGGGCAAATGCTGT
>JAQIWQ010000201.1:0-21863 GCA_034695825.1 Folsomia inoculata | reverse complement strand
ATAACAATAAATTATTTAGGAGACGTAGCGTTGACACAAATTGTCAAGTTGCTCATCATTGACGAGGTTCATCTCCTTCATGGCGACCGAGGTCCAGTAGTGGAATCTCTGGTGGCTCGTACATTACGTCAGGTATGCCAAATCAGCCTTTATATTGTTGATGAAATTAATAACTATGTTGAACGATAAACTATTAGGTGGAATCTTCCCAACGTATGATTAGAATAGTTGGCTTATCTGCCACACTTCCCAACTACATAGACGTTGCTAGATTTTTAAGAGTCAGTTTACGAGTTGGATTATTTTATTTTGACCACCGATTCCGTCCAGTCCCATTGGGACAAACTTTCATCGGTGTCAAATCTTTGAGCATTCTAGAACAGATGAGGCAAATGGATGTATGCTGCTACGACAAAGTTTTTGAAAAAGTTTCAAAAGGACATCAAGTGCGTACATAAAAACCGTTAAGTAACTTCTGTTTTTTATCGGTTTTGTTTTTCATAGGTCATGGTGTTTGTCCACGGTAAGTACATACAACTCGTGTATTAACAAATATTAATAGCATTCACTAAGAATAGTACCTACATAGTGTGATAACCTACTGCATTTATACTTGTGTGGATTCTTGTGATCATCAGTCTCCTCTTTTTTTGATTTTTCAGCTAGGAATGCTACTGTGAAAACTGCTGAAAACCTGATAGAACAAGCGAGTAAATATGGAACTTCGGATGTTTTCAGAGTGAAAACTAGTGACGAAAAGTTTAGTGAATATGGGAAAGCTGTAAAATCGTTGGAACGGTCACGAAACAGAAAGTTGGCTGAGTTGTTTGTTAACGGGTTTTCTGTTCATCACGCTGGACTACTTCGAAGTGATCGGTAATTAAGTCTAACGTATGGTATTGAACATTGAACAGTTAACTAATTTGAACTTGATTATTTCAGGTCTTTGATTGAAAAACTTTTTGGCGATGGTTTCATCAGAGTTCTTGTTTGTACTGCTACGTAAGTAACAATTGTAATTAAGGTGAATGTTAATTAGCAAACTTTTCATGTGTGTTGACAGTTTGGCATGGGGTGTCAACCTTCCTGCACATGCTGTGATTATCAAGGTACCTACCTGTCATCATTCGGTTACAAATTGTTCCAAGTGTTTGAGTAGTATGCCAATAGACAGTATGCATATTTATGCCACAGGGAACTGAAATCTATGATGCCAAACAAGGTAATTTTGTGGACCTGGGGATTCTTGATGTGCTTCAGATATTTGGACGAGCTGGAAGGCCTCAATTTGATACCGAAGGAGACGGCACAATTATTACCACTCATGACAAATTAGCTCACTATTTGTCGCTGCTAACTAACCAGTATCCCATTGAGAGCAGCTTTATTAAGTTTTTGGGTGATAATCTGAATGCTGAGGTATGATTTTAGAAGAATAACAGTGTTACGTAATTGTAACTTATTTGCGGTATTGTATATAGATCGCACTGGGATCAGGTAACAATCACTTAATTCTCTCAATTAATAACATTTTATTTTAAAGAGGAAAAGTAATTGCATTAGACATTTCATAATATAGTAACAAACATCGATGAAGCGACAGAGTGGCTCACCTACACTTATTTATATGTTCGAATGAGACGTAATCCCCAGTTATATGGACTACAATATCTGGAAGCTAATGTAAGTTCAACTCAACGGGAGTATGTCACTAAACAACATGTAAATGGACGATCTGTCTTTGCAGGACGATCCAACGTTGATCATAAGACGAAAAGAACTTATTTTGGAAGCTGCAAAAAATTTAGAAAATGCTCAAATGATCAGATTAGGGGATAGAACAGAATATCTGCACACGACCGGTAAGAATACCCTGCTAAGCTATGTAATATCCGTGATTGTAATCTCCCCTTACATTACATAATTAATTTGTGTTTTACAGATCTTGGAAGAACTGCTAGTCATTTCTATATTAAATATGACACAATAGAGATGTTCAATGAAACCGTCTGTGCTGTAATGAGTCACGACCAAATCTTAATGATGATTTCAAAAGCATCTGAATTTGAACAAATTAAAGTTCGAGATGATGAACTTGAAGAATTAGATGAGTTGGTTCAGGAGTATTGCTACCTAAAAGTATGGGGAGGTCCTGAGAATGTTCATGGGAAAGTCAATATACTTATTCAGACGTACATATCGAAAGGATTTTTAAAGAGTTTTTCCTTGATGTCTGATCAACAGTATATAATTCAAGTATTGCTCAGTTTGTTCTTATTTGTCTTTTGTCAATAAGTTATTATTGTTAACATATCAAAATTTCTATTGCAGAATGCAATTAGGATTTGCCGATCATTCTTCGAAATGGTTCTAAGGAAGAATAACCCGTTGCTTGCTGCAAGACTACTAGATTTCAGTAAAATGATCGATCAGCAGCTCTGGAACGAATCCCATCCTTTGCGTATGTGATATAATTTGAGGGATAAAATAAGGTATAGATATAATTTTCTCCCCCCTTCGTTTATTACAGGACAGCACAAGTTTCTTAGTTATGAAATTCTTGAAAAACTCGAGAAAAAGAAGCTTACTGTGGATATCATTAGAGATACCTCGGCGGAAGACATAGGGGCATTAATTTTCCACCAGAAGATGGGTGCTACAGTAAAACGATGTGCTGAAGAATTTCCATCGCTGAATATTGAATTTACAATACAGCCGTACGTAAAACTTTTTCCTCTAGAAAGTCATTAGAAAGTACAGTGTTAATGCTTCTGTTGATTAAATATTTTGTTTATTTTGAAAAGGATAACCCGCAGCGTGCTTAGAATAAAGTTATTCATCGAGCCGTCTTTCAAGTGGAATGACAAGTACTTTTATTTTATATGTCGTGACAAATATTTAACGACTAGAGTGAAAACTGGATCATTTAGTAATTGAATTTCCATTTAGATTTCACGGCAATGTATCTGAGAGCTTTTGGATTTGGGTTGAAAATCCTGACGACAACCTAATTTTACATCACGAGTACTTTTTGATTTCAAAGAAACAGGTAATTTGAAAGTTGAGTTTACCGTTTTTATCTGCATTCTCAATAAAACATTCATGATGGACAGGTCTTGAGGAAGGAAATTCAGGAGTTGATATTCACGATTCCCGTTACTGAGCCTTTACCAACGCAATACTATGTCAAACTTGTTTCTGATCGGTGGTTGGGATGTGATATTGTTGTACCAGTTTCTTTCCGTCATCTGATTCTTCCAGAAGAACATCCACCCAATACAGATTTATTGGACTTGGACCCGGTAAGTTTCTTGTGCATGTGTATGTCGTGTGAATTTCAACATTTCGGATTAATTAAAATTAAAATCTTAAATCTTCAAACTCTTTTAGTTGCCAGTCTCGGCTTTGAAAGATTTGCAGTTTGAGCTGCTGTATTCCGACAGGTTTTCTTACTTCAACCCCATTCAGACGCAAATTTTTCATTGTTTGTTTCATACGGATAGAAACTGTTTAGTCGGTGTAAGTTAACTATTAAAACTAAAACAGTTTCATTTTAAATAGTCGAATCATAAAAATAATTTCTTCACATTTCAGGCGCCTACAGGGTCTGGCAAAACAATCGCTGCAGAAATGGCCATGTTCAGAACATTCAAGGTTTATCCGAAGTCCAAGGTAAGGCTAATGATTTAAACATTTGATATTTGGTTGTTTAGACTGGTTTTATTGGTATTCTGCCTTTGTCATTATTTTTAGGTCGTTTACATTGCCCCTCTCAAAGCTTTGGTCAGGGAAAGAGTTATTGATTGGAGAGAGAGGCTTCAAAATCGTTTAGGTCGGAAAGTGGTTGAATTGACTGGGGATGTTACTCCCGATATGAAAGCCATCATGGAAGCGGACGTCATTGTGACAACTCCTGAAAAGTGGGACGGTGTAAGTCGGAGGTACGTTTACATTTTTATTCCACATCATCAGGAACATCAAGTTTTATTATTTTTCGTTTTGGTTTGTAATTGTAACATTATATTTTCTTGGACCTAGTTGGCAAACAAGGAGTTATGTTCAAGTAATGCTCCAATAATATATAATATCTTTTAAATTTTTCGAGTTTCATCTGCAATGTTTTGCTGTCTATAAATTAGGCTGTAAGACTAATAATCATTGACGAAATTCATTTATTGGGTGAAGATCGTGGTCCAGGTTTGTTTATTTTTTATATCTTCTTTTTAGATTCTATGTAAAAAGTAATGAATTTGAATTAAATATTATGTTTTTAGTGCTGGAAGTTATTGTATCAAGAACGAATTATATCAGCCAGCATACGCAGAGAAATCTTCGTATTATTGGACTTTCGACAGCCCTGGGTAAACTTTCACTTTATTACATTTCAATAGTTTTAAAATTGTGGAGCGTAGAGTCGTACTACAAATTTCAATTTTTTTACTCAAACCATCAGAATGAGAAGCAGTGATCGTATTATTCAATTTCAGCAAATGCTAGAGATCTTGCCGATTGGTTAGGTATTAAAGGAACAATGGGACTGTATAATTTCCGACCCTCCGTTAGACCTGTCCCGATTCAAGTTCATATTCAAGGATTTCATGGAAAACATTACTGCCCGAGGATGGCTACCATGAATAAACCAACTTTCCAAGTATGACATTTTTAGAAACATTAATTTGGTCCCTTACTCCAGAGTAAGCATGGTTCTTTTTAGGCTATTCGTGAACATTCCCCTTCAAAACCAGTTCTTGTTTTCGTCTCGTCACGTCGTCAAACTCGACTCACCGCATTGGATTTGATTGCTTATCTGGCTGCAGAAGGCAATCCGAAGCAATGGCTCCACTTGGACGAAACACAAATGGACCATGTTATTTCTGGTATTAAAGAACCGAATCTAAAGTAAGTAAAAGTATGTCCAAATAACTACACTGTACCTCTACTAAAAATATCGTTATTTTTCCAAGATTGACGCTTTCGTTCGGAATTGGGATTCATCATGCTGGATTACAAGACCATGATAGAAAAATTGTTGAGGAATTGTTTGTCAATCAGAAAATACAAGTATTATTTTTTGCCATTTGGTAATCAGATAGAAGTTTGACCAATTTTCATGGCTTGTATTATCATAGGTATTAGTAGCTACTGCAACTCTGGCTTGGGGAGTCAATTTCCCTGCTCATCTTGTTGTGATTAAGGGGACAGAGTATTATGACGGTAAATCTCACCGCTATGTGGATATGCCAATTACAGACGTTCTACAAATGATGGGACGAGCTGTAAGAGTATAATAATTTATAATATCCATCATAGTTTGATTATATTATCGTACACTTCTAATTTCTTGTCATTATTTTATTTTTAAGGGAAGGCCGCAGTTTGATACAAGGGGTGTCGCAGTGGTTCTTGTCCACGATCAGAAAAAAAGTTTTTATAAAAAGTTTCTGTACGAACCATTTCCCGTAGAGAGCTCTTTACTCGAAGTCATGTCGGACCACTTAAATGCAGAAATTGTCGCCGGAACAATTTCCAGCACTCAGGAGGCCCTGGACTACCTAACATATACCTACTTTTTCCGAAGACTCGTGCAGAATCCTTCGTATTACAAATTAGACAACTGTGAGCCTAATGCGGTGAATACGTTTCTTTCAAAAGTAGTATCGGACGCATTCAAAGAGTTGGAATCAGCATCCTGTATATTTGTCCATGACGTAAGTTAGACTGATTGTTGTAACTATTTTGTTTCCGTTTTTCGTGCTTCCAATTCCAAACAATGTTTGCATTTCAGGATCTTCGTTCTGTGGAACCCACTTCTTTTGGGCGCATAGCATCCTATTATTATTTATCACACGAAACTATGAAAATGTTTAAAGACAATCTTCGTCCTTCGCTTTCATACCGGGAATTGTTGCTGGTTTTGACTGAAGCCCATGAATACGCTCAGTTACCTGTTCGTCATAATGAAGATTTGTTGAATGAAGAGTTGGCCAAAGGTTGTCCGATAGAGGTTGCTGCTGGAACTCACAATTCTCCTCACACCAAAGCTCATCTATTACTTCAGTGTCACTTTTCACGCTTGCAGCTACCATCATCTGATTACTATACTGATCTCAAGGTAACATGTCCTTATCTATTTTTCAACCTAATAGAAATCGTGTATGTTGAAATCCATCACACACGACTAATTATTACCAAGAATTCACAAACAAATTAATTGGAGTGGAACTCAAAATATTCTATTTCTTTGCATGACCCCTCAAGTCGGTTTTGGACCAGTCAATTAGAATCTTGCAGGTAAATACGATATATTTTTTGTCTTGGTATAAGCCAGGCAGACTTTTCTCGATTTCAGGCTATGATCGATTCATGTGCGGAAACAGGATGGCTGGGTCCAACTCTGTCTTGTATTAATTTGATACAAATGATTGTCCAAGCTCGTTGGATTGATGTATGTGTAAATATTGCAAATATTGTAATATAATTTGTATATTAATTTTCAATAACGTCTTAATATTGGTGTTTATCCCAGGACGACCATTTTCTTTGCTTACCATTTGTTGAGGAAGAAGACGCCTTTGAAATTATGAACAACTTTCGTGTTGACACATTGCCTTTGTTGCAACTGAGGACTGCAAAAAATCATATCATGTTAAATAATTGTCTCTCACAAACTATGGATCAATTCAAAATAGAAATGGTAATGATGATCAGACACAATTGAAACTAATTGTATTATTGTTAGTATTGATGGCATCCAAATCATTTAGATTTACAAGGTGCTGGAAGAACTTCCAATTATAAACATCACAGCCACTGCTCATTTTGATGACTGTCATATCCCCATTCCCTTGTCCTCTCGACAAAACAATCAGTGGACTGACCTTCCTGCTGGAAAAGATATGACAATAATAATTTCTCTAACAAGGGAAAATAAAATTCCTAAGGATTTGAAGGCGTTTGCTCCTAAGTTCCCAAAGGTGACTCGTATTAAACAATTTCTTATTGTTATTAATTTACGGGGTATATATCAACGAAGTATTCTCTTTTTCCATTAGCCAAAAGATGAAGGATGGTTTCTGGTGCTCGGGGATATCGAGAAAAAAGAGGTTGTGGCCTTAAAACGTACTGGAGGAATAAAGAGAAATTCCAAGCAACAGTTAGCTATTAAGAGTCCGGACATCTACGGTAAGTATTTTTCAATTCACTTTTAATTTCACTATACAAACTACTTACTCGAATGCCACAAAACAAAATATTGATAATTTCAGGCCGGGTGATCTACCAGTTGTACCTAATTTCTGACTGCTATTTAGGCCTGGATTCGCAATACCAGCTATTTCTAAATATTAATAAGCCTTCACCTAAAGATGCAAGAAATTGTGATGATATGTCAGAATTAGAATTATAGTTAATTTTCATGTTGACAAAATGCTAATGCTTTAGAATTTAACAACTTTGCCAAAAAAGCATATTCCAGTTAGTTTAACAGTTTAATTATTGAATATTACTAGATTAAGAATTGCTATTTACCATTACAATCTCATCC
Source organism: Folsomia inoculata (assembly GCA_034695825.1). Lineage (NCBI taxonomy): Eukaryota > Metazoa > Arthropoda > Collembola > Entomobryomorpha > Isotomidae > Folsomia > Folsomia inoculata. The sequence goes on along the minus strand of JAQIWQ010000201.1, from coordinate 14,320 downwards.
GTTTGAGTTATTTTGGATATTATCGTTTCCATTTTCACCAGTAACCCAGTGAGGCTCGCTTCTAATGTTGAAATTCTTTGATCGAGTCTGAAAATTAGAAAAATAAAATGAAACTCATATTTTTGATATTAAAAAGTTGAAGCGTTACTCTTCAATCTCATTTTTCGGGAGTCCAAGAGAATCTTTCTGGCTAGATTTTCTGCTGCGATTTGATCCTCGTCTTCCTTGCATGTCTGCACTAATAGGTGCTCCTCTTTGCAATTGGGCAATAACTGTTTCAGTTTCTTCATGATCCAATGCATGGTCTTCATTCAATTCGTACCGTTCAAGAAACAAATCAACCTCAGTTGCTGAAAAGTTTGCCCTGTGAAATAGGAGGATGGCAAATAATTGTTGCATTTCAATGGTAATGCGTATTGTTTTGCATACCGCATAAGATGTCTCTTCAGCTCATCTGGCGTAATTTTGCCGTCATCCTCTACCCCTTCCCTTAACAATGGTCTGTCATTCACCAACGTCTTTCTGCTGACAGCAGCTCCAATGCATCTCAATTTTTGTTTAATGTAATCCGTTAACTGAAATTCACTTCGTTTTGATTGAATCTCCGTCTTGACTTCGCTATACGTATCATTTATGATTGCTGTACAAAAATGGAATGGAGAAAATGAAAGCATGCAAAACATGGAGAAAGCATCAGACAAAAGTAAGCCATATACCCAAAAACATGTTCAGCAGTACAAAAAAGACGAAGAATACATAGGATAGAAAATATATTGGTCCCAGCACTCGATTTGCAGTTTCAATTTGAGCCAAATTAAAGTCTCCCAGAATAAGTCTTAATAACGTGAACATTGCATTGTAGACAGAGTTGTATCCTTCAACCTGGAAAAATAAATTCATTTTCTACACATTTAAATAACGCATTTTGTTGAATTCATCTGGCACTTTCACTAACTTGAGATCCAAATAGCAAATATCCAAGTTGAGCGAATGCTATGAACACGATAAAAAAGAGGATGGCAAATCCAGCAATGTCTTTTGCACACTGAAATTAAAATTATTCACTTTCACCATCAAGATTTGATAAAGAATTGACGTTAATATAGCATACACGTGATAAAGTGATGGACAGCTGTGACATTGTCGCATTAAAAGAAATGTATTTGAAAATTTTGACCCAGGCAAAAAACAAGCAAATTGCAGTTGCATTCCACAGTTGAATTTCACAAAATGCCAAAAAGTCAAAGTCAGCGAAAGCGTTCTTAGTCTTTATCAGTGGGTTGATTTTCTCCTTTATAAGAATGTATCGATAAATCCCGAAACCGATGCAGCCGTAGGATAGCTGTAGACGATTTTCAAATTACTTATTAGCCATACCAAATCAAGTAAAAACTCGAGACAAGTTAAGCTTACGGATAATATCAAAATATCCAGATATGACCAAGCGTCAGTTAGATATTCATATAACCCAAGCTTACAAATTTCCATGAATTCTTGCAACGTGTAGTACAGTGTGAAAATCATGAAGCAGATTTCAAAACCGAAAATAACGAAATCAAATGCGCTAACATAACGGTAGAGTCGTACAGCTTGGATACTCCAGGAAGTAACAAGTCCTCCAGTTACAGAAAATTCCCAGGCAAGCCTGCAACCACAAGCTTTATTTTTTATTTCAACGTACGTACAGTCCAATGAATTCGATTCAACATTGGATATACATACTTGACCACACAAAACATGTTGATGTTGGAATTGTAAACGGTAAACTCCAAGAAAATAACACGTGTCTGCCTTCTGATCCAGATATTTTGTTTCAACGTCTTGATGATGTTTAGCGTGGGATCTTTCTTCTCATGAAGGTGTTGATATGCCCCTGCTCCACTGTAGGTGGCCAACTTTCCCCAGTAATATCTACTTTTTAGAGATTCCTCAGTGTGATATTCATACCTTTGAAAAAAATGTTAATGGAGAAAATTAGGAGATATTTATGAGAAAACCGCAGCATACTCAGGTCCAGTTAGCGTAAAGTGGTAATTTTCAGTGGCTTCATATTTTCTCTCATAGTGTGGATAGCATCGTCCTCCCACATGTCTTACCAAATGATCTACTGCACAATCAACCGCTTTGACACGAATCTGTGTAAAATTTCAAAATTTTAGCTAATGAAAACCTTTAGCATGAGTCAATATGATACGAACTTGTCTCAGTCGTGGCAATCCCACAATTCGATTCTCATAAAGGATGCCTTGATCAATGGGAAGGACTGGTTTGCGAATAGTTGGATCATCATACCACTCCTCCCAGTACAATCCGTTAAGCATAGCAGTTTCTGCAAACTTTTAATACAACCAATTAAACATTTCCATGTACTATTTATCATCCCCACACCTATTTAAAGCTTACCTTCCAAAAGTCCTTGAGATCAGAGGAAGTACGGAACGTAGTTTTTGCTTCATCTTTGAAAGGAGTGTCCAGAAAAAGGTCGGACAGAACTCTTGTGTAGTAGTACACAATTGGGGAAATTGACCCAAATACAACTAAACATGGAGAGAAACAAAAATACATGAAATAAATTTTCATTCGCCTATTTTTGCAAATATAAATACGTTTAAATCACTTACTAAAGCAGAAAACTGTGAGGTAAATGAGGTAAACTACTAATTCAACTAGTGTTGTACGAATATATGCTTCTCTATCCGTGGTAACTTTTGAAATCAATTGTCTTGTACCGAAACAACCTTTGAAATTGTAATGCAATCTTTTCATATCGGTGGATTAGTGCTGGTTGTCCTCATATTGTTTGTACATACCTATGCAACATGTCGTGCACTTGTTCGTCTTCGGAGGTCTAGAATGAACGCTTGAGGCTTCATGTTGAAAATAAGCTTCGGACGGGAGAATAATATTTTGAGGCTGAGAAACACCTTCTTCGGGTTCGACAGTTACAGTGGAAGATGGTTGTGGAGAAAGCGGTGGTCTTTCTCCATCCCGTTCAGGGGTTTGGGAGTCGTCTTCTTGAAGAAATCTGATTTCTTCCAATATTGTGCCCATCACACAACCCCCTCTCCCTTGTTACGAAACTAAAGGATTAAAATTCATCACTTCCGTTTATCCACGGACAATAAGTCGGATGACGGTCATACCGCAGATGCCACCTATTTCCGGAGATGAATCATAATGCCGAAATCCTAAACAGTTGTAGCATAGCAATCATATACTTACTTAAATACAGTTGTAATTTGCACAGTTGTTCATCAAATTATTGTTATGTAAGATCTGATTTTGGTAATAACGAAAATGAAGTGAATGCTATAATGCTTTCATGAATCCCATCATCATTTTGTGATTGACGATTTTTGTATTATCTTTATCTTTACGAATTAAAATTTTGATTTTGGTTTTATTAAATGTTTTTTTCTGAATTAAATTAATTGAACAATACATTTAATAAAATTATTAAATTATTGTATATGAATGAACCACTTATCATAGATTCAAGACATAATGCTGATCACATTCCACGCCTTTTCAATAAAGAAAGCTAATGTCGATATTGTTAAGGACCCAATGAACAAGTAGACCACGACGATAGCATTTGAGTTTAAACTTTGTGGAAGAAATTTATCCTCGATATATTTCACTTTCCAAATTTCAATCTTTCGGTTGTGCCTTTGCAATGTTAGTTTCTTTAAAAAATTATAAAGACCAGACTGAACAATGTCGGTCATTCTACTTACCATACCAAATCCAGTAGTATGTGCTATTTTCCAACCAAGTCTAGTTGGGTGAAATTTACTTTCTCCCTTGTAGAATGGGACGCTGGGGAAATGGGATCTAAGATGGATGAGCGTATCCTCAACTTCATTCTCAGATATTAAATAAAATATTTTGTTTTTGCAATTATTTTCGGACATTTGCTCACCAATACCCTTCAGCCCCAAAAATGTCGTTTTCAATTGTTCTAGAAGGGTTTGCATTTTTGTACAATAACTGCTAAACGTATTCATATTTTCCGATAACGTATTGTTGGTCTTTGACTTACTACTTCCATATTCAGAATATTCACAGGCAAGCGTTGAATAGTAAATGTCCAACCCAATATCCGAAAGCAGTTCGGTTCTGAATTCATATTTGCTGTTGGCCATCCTTTCGAACGCCTTTCTCGAAGACTCTGTTCCACTAAAACTGACCAAAATTGTGGAGTTTCGAATATCTTCAACATGACGCCATTTCATTAATCGAGGTTTTGGGGCCATCACATTACTAATCCCTAGCCCAATGTAGTAGTTAATGAGAACAATGCTATTAAGCAGAAATGTGCCCCAAATTATTCTAAATAGATATTTAAACTGTTTGGCACTCCTTTCTGTGTAAACCTTGTGGTCACGATCGGCTCTTGAATAAAATTGAGAAACGAGGGCCAAAGTCATACCTTCTGTTAAACGAAAGAAAAGAACTTTTGCCATTGCTGTTGAAAACGGCTCTGTAATTATATATCGAAGAACAAGAGCACAAATCATGGGTGCAGTGCAAATCGTGCCGGCTATGATAGACCAAATCCAACAGTCAAATTGATTGATATAAGCCCCAAAATTTAGTCCTTCACTAAATCCATTGCAAGTGATAAAATTGAAACTTGAAATGTCAAATACAACATGGTGGAAAAACGGGTCAGGGTATGAGTTCAATTTAATGATAATTTGTGGAAACGTATCTGAATAAGGTAAGAATGTAGTATTTAACCATCTTGTATTTACCCCTGATTTTGTAAACGCCAAACGCATTAGAATCTTATTCAGCAGATTTTCTTTCCGTGACTGAACGATGGCCTGAAGATCAAATTCTTGTAACAAAGGAGATGAATCCGGGTCCGAATATTCCAGTTCATGTTCGGCAAATTTCCAGACGAAATTCAAACCCTCCCTATGAATCTCGACAACGCTTGGTCGAAAAATGTTTGGGGGCAGCGATTCCATTTGATGGAGGTGAAATCCAAAATAATCGCAGTACTTGCAAAGATACCACAATTCAGAAATTTCAAACAAATCGGATAATCCAGCAATAAATGTATCACTAGCAATGACATTTTCGTTCTCAATCAGTCCATACATAATTGCTGGTGTAAATTTTTGTTTGAATGATGAGTAGCTTGCGTTTGGAAAGATGTACATTATTTCGCGAAAATGAAATGAAAAAATACTACGTTCTTCTACATCAAATGAGGGAATAGGGAAATATTTGTATGCCAATTGTGATCGAGATGTAGTAGTCCATATTGGAAGCAGGACAATTATTGCAATTCGAAAAATGTACTTGGTGTTTGTATGGTTGAATCTTATTCGTTGGCGAGATGTTGGGTGTCTTCGGAATAAATGTACAGGAACGGTATGGGCAATTGTGTACACTGCGTGATCATTAAAAGCACTGCTTCCTAGTTGATTTATCAAGTTTACATATGCGTCGGAAAAAATGGCTGCAAATGTTTTAAGAGATGTTGACGAGGTGGTGGGCGAAGGATGCGTATGTAATTTTGTTGGGCTGTATATAACTTTATTACTTCCGTTAAGTGTCACAGCTTTTGGAAATGTATCGGATTCAAATGGCAACCATTGTTTAGATTGAGATGAACTCAGAATTGCAGGTTTTGCATTTAAAATACAACGTGTTAAAATGCAAAGTGTAAATATTTCTGAAATGATTAATTTGACCATTGTGAAAAGTGGTAAAGGTATTCTGTGCCACCACCACCCCTCCACTGTCTCTAATTTTCAATACATACTGCATATAGATTCAAAATTTTAATTCAATCAATCCTAGGCGTTTTTTGTATGCTCAGTTAGAAGAGGTTCTTGTGGAATAAATTTAATATTAGATTTGCAAAGAAGATTTGCGTGCCTAATCTAAATATTATTATTCAACATATTGTAGTTGTCACCGAAGGTACGACCTATTTGAAGCTGTTCTTGTGTGGATGATTTTTCATAACCAGTCAACCACAACATTCAAGCGGTATCATTTTGTGAAGTGTTTATGCCATATAGTAAACTAAACACATTTTAATAAGTCTGACATCGAAACTTCCAAATATTATTGTCATCGTAGACTAACAAACTCAAGAATCATATAAATGTCTTAGCTTATTGGTTTCCATTTCCTTTCCAGTTCGTCGGCACATAAGATAATCTTACATGAATATTCTACAGGTATCTATTTTATGTGAATCGCATATCATGAGTTATGGTTATTTGAATCAAATGTCCTTCTTTGAGCTTATCAATATGGCTTATTTATTTTATTGATGCAAAATTATAACATCTTCAAAATGTGTACGATAACTTTAAACGCGCTTTGGCGAATCACTGATGATACGTTTCGCTTCCCAATAACGAACGCCTCTTATCTTTAGGAGCAGAATCCTGCTTCGTGGCATTAGTTGCATTTTTCTTGCCTTCAATTTTAAGTTCGATTCTCCTCAAAAACCTTTCAATTTTTGGCACAAGTTCTACAACCGCTGATTCAATCATGCCAAGCCTTTCAACAAGCCTGTAATAAAAGCGGAAATAACAAAACCAATGTCACAATTTTTATTTTCTTCATACATTTCTACTTCTGCTTTCTCCAAAGTCTTTGCTTTCTCTACATTTGTTACTTTTGGTAGAGGATTTTCATCGGGATATCGTTTTTTTATTTTCTCAAACAACTCTGTTTTCGCAATGTAGGTATTAAACCTAATGTCAGTCAGTAATTGGTGACCTTCATTCCCATCCAATACATCATCCTCCGCAATATTGAATCGTTCCATAAACATTTCAATGTTCACAATAGAACAATGCTGACTGTAGAACAATACAATGGGACATGACACATTTTGCAAACAACTAGAAAATATTTTTATCTTACGATGTCAGATAACGTTTGATTTCAGATGGGTCAATTCTTATTTGGTTCATGTCTTGAAAAGTACCGATGTTATTTTCTCTTTTTAGTTTCCGACAGCATGCACACGTCATGCATGCAACACAATCCTTGATCATATTTCTATTTTCTCCTTCAATAGTTTCGACATGTTGCACAAAATGATAGCTTTCGTTGATTATAGCTGAAAATGGATGAATAAAAAATCAACATCAACGTAAGTACAGAATGCGAGTAGTATAATATCCCATCTCAGGTTCAGGCCACAGCAATTACCAAGAAACATATTGACCAAAATCATAAACACAAAGACAGTGAACGCCAAGAAATATATGGGCCCGAGGAAGCTATTGGCATTTCTGATTTCCAAGTAGTTGAACTGTCCCAAGATGAATTTCCACAAGGTGAAAATAGCAATGGAAAATTGGCTGAAACCATACACCTTAGAACCGTGGCAAATAAATAAATAGCATAATTTCTTTCATCTTCATCAATAAAACATACAACAGGTATTCATTGGCAGTAAAACAAGTTGTATTTTAGACGTACCGTATTTCCAAAAATAATGTGACCAAGTTGTGCAAAAGCCGTAAGAATAATCTAAAAGAAAGAATAAGTAATTGATTATGATTAAGTATTACGAGTTTATTTTTGGGTTGGTTTTACTTACCAGAAAAATTACAATATATCCCCAAATATCCTTGGCACACTGAAACGAAAAAAGGCATAATTGATTTATTGTATTCCGTTTTGCGTTACTGTTTTGTCATGAAACTCACCCTACTAAGCGTTTCAGAAATTAGGAGCATGCTTCGGTTGAATGCCAAATATTTGAAAAGCTTTATCCACACAAGTAATATCAAAATAGCTGAACAGTTCTTGTACCATGTTTCCCAATACACGAGATGATGAATGTCAATAAACTTATTGGCTGTGGCTGTGACTGATAGCTCGGCTACGACCGAATTAAGGGTGAAGTATCGGTGCAAGCTACACGTAATGCAGACGCCAGAGAGCTGTCGAGATTATATCATTGTTATCAAAGGCTACTGGTATTGGAAAAATTCATAAGATTTAACTACAGCATTACCACAAATATTAGAAATGTAATGTACGTCCACCCACTGGAAAAGTAATCCTTGCACCCAACAACGCCCCAGGTAATAGCTTCCTCGATTAGGAAACAGACGGTGAAGACAATAAACAAAATTTCGCACACAAAAATTGATTTCTCGAAAGGTGTCGAATACAAGGTCAATTTAGCAGTGTCGATATCCCAAGATGTTGTGACACCTCCAGTTACAGGAATTTCCCATGCTAACCTGTGGTTTCGAAAATTTAGATAATGCAGAACTTACCAGAATAATGTTATGTGAGGTCTGTCTGACCTAACAGCCGAGAACACATTTATATTCGGATTGACCAAAGCAAATTCCAGGAAAACTACTCGAGTAGCCCGAGTTATCCAGACATGATTCTTTAGTTGTGCCAAAATGCTTTCGGTGATATTTTTACGATCCGATAACAAAGCAGTGTAGCCAGCCCCACTGTACATGTCAAGCAGCCCCCAATACTTGGTTCCTTGAAGTTGTCTTTCTGTGAAATAACGGCCCCTGACAGACAAAGTCAAAATGAACAATTTGAATTATTAATGAATTGTGCATAATTCATGCTAACCCTTGAATACCCCCAACATTAATTGTTCGCCTATCTTCGTGGTCGGATAAATACTTGGGAAAGCATATCCTAGAGAGCAGTGGAACCAGATTGGTTATTGGACATCTATCTCGAACAACTCGGATCTGTGATGCGACAATTTCTAGAAAATATTTTCGCTATGTTATACAATGTATAGCAAACCTGCCGTAACCTTGCCCTTCCGATAAGACGATTTTCATGCTCAAGTCCTGTTCTCGAATTAATTACTGCATCATCAAAGTATAAAGACACGTTATACTCTTGCACAGTTTGATACAAGTTTGGTACAATCACTTTCTCCATAAACTGCAATTGTGATAGTTCCAAAACCAATTTAGCAATCGCTTCCTATAAAGGTATCAATAAAATTCATACCGCCCAAAAGTCGTCTATATTTGAACTCCTACGAAATGATGTTTTTTGATCCCCATAGCCAATGAATGGTGCATCAATAAAAAGGAATTGAAGTACTTTGGTAAGGTAAAAGTTCCCAGTCGATGTGGCGCTGAACGTTACTGAAAGGCATTGGGAAAATAAAGTTGCATTGTTTTTTTATGCAAGACTTTTACTTTAGAAAAAGTTTAAATTACTTATGCAGACTAGGGCTATGTACAGCAAATACCACAGCAAGTTGACTAAAGTCGTAAAAAGCTGAAAGCCGTTGGTTGTTTCCGCTGGCGAATTATCCACTCTTTGCTTCATGGTTGAATTTATTTGATGGAACCTATAAGACGCATGCCATTACATCGCAGCATGATACCGTATGGGTGGTGACTTGTGACATGCCATGACATTAATCACCTGCTTTTATCCCGAGAGAGGCAATCTCGCAGGGCACGTTGCAAGTTGTTTCAATGTCCAGAAATCATCGATCATTAGCATAATGTCTTGTAGTTGCTGATAAACTTTTTATTGTGTTCCGTCTAGCACATTTATTGCCGCATTACAACGTGACGGTAGAAATGTGACTGGAACGGAATGGCAACTGGACTGCAGTACACTAGCGCATCAAACCTTTCAGCCTTAATAGTACATGTGTCTTGGGTTGTATAACAAATTGTCGACGACCGGAAAATAAATCACATGAGAGAGACAGAAAGTAGAGTAGGCTGATGTCCGATTTGATACTACAACGCATATCATGCTTTCCGTTACTTATTCGCTTCCACAAAATATTTGTTCCAGTAGAACGCGTCACCCGGGTAGCCAACCACCAAACAAGAGCTTTTAAAGAGGACAACAAATTCCTACACATGAAATTGTTGTAAAGAATGACATGCTAGCGAAGTGGTGGTTGAAATTCGCATGTGCCCAGTATTGGTTATTTTTATGATTTCCATTGGTTATAGAACCTTCTTGTGTCGTGTCTTGTCAGTCTTTATGAGGACGACGAATTGGCACATACACAACATTCATCTCCTTTTCGGTACTCTCAATAACAGTCAGTCTAGTGTTCACAAATCGATTTCAATCCTAGTAAACACTCCTCTGTTGTTGAGAGCTATGCAATATTTGAATGTTGCCCCTATGATATTTATTTAAAAAGTTTGTTGTGAGGTACATTGTAATTGGATACGTATTGTAACATGGAGCAGAATTTCATTTGATCGGATTTTAATATTAAACTGATGGCAACCTGCATTTACAGATATCAGTTGATTTCAAAGTACAGACACGCCAATAAACAATTTTATTCTTGCGTACTTAGTATTGGACTATTTAGTTTTGCTCCAGTTTTGGCTGTGATTGCATTTACCTTGTACGGCAATTTATACAAGTACTACTAAAATGCTACCGGACGCTAATTTACTGTTTTACACCAATCTGTCTGGTGAAGTGTTTTACATAATCGCTCATCGTATGAAATCTCAAGCAGTGAAACTGGATTTGCAGCAAAGAGTATATAACGACCTAGCAATTTGCATATGTCACCCAGTTGTAGTACAAAACCTTATTCATGGAAAATTGCAGATTTTAGAGATGAGCATGACAGGTAAAATACGCCCATTCTAGAATTCAGTTCATTAAGTGGATGCATAGAACTGATGTTTGATTTTCGGATTTTTAGATATACGGACTTTGATGGACCGCATCGTGCATTCTAGTATAATGACAGTTAATTCCTACTCAATGGAGAAAGTAAGCAACTTGATTTGTTTTACTTTGGATATTACTGTATAATATAATGCTTATGTAATTTCTGATACAGCTATTCGAACTGACCCTTATCGCCACTCGGTATCAATATACTGTGTGCCAACATCCTAGTGACATTTTGCTCATTGCACTAAATCACTTGGATGGTATTCGAAATTCAATTACAGACCCAACTGGTATTAAAATGTGCGAAAGCCTTCACAAAACATTTGTCGAGAGGTTAAGAGGAGAAAGTTCCATGAAGATGCAAGAGTACAGGTTCGAAATTCTGACTTATCTGGTTGATGTGAAACTTAAAATGACCAACTTGATCAAGGTATGTTTTGTATTCAATACAAAAATAAGTTTTAATTAACAATGATTTTGATCAAGTTGGGGTTTCAAAAAACGTCTGGAGAGTTTGTCAAAGATTTTCCGGAAAAGTTTTCTAGAGCAGGTAAACTATGTCTTCCATAGTAGGTCTTTCCATTATACGTATCTCAACCTGATGTAATTTTAGAGTTTAAGCAGCCTGGAACAATCGAACTCTTTGCTGTTGATCACTTGGAAAGAAGTGACAGCAGTGACACATCCGACTCTAATAATGAAGTCACGGAAGACAGCTTTAACATCGATGAGGAGGTATATGACGAACTTCCTTGTGAACTCCAGTGGATGAGTAATAATGAATTTGGTGGAGAATACCATTACGGGGAAGAAGATGGATGTCACTTTGAAAATATTTCTCTACAAATTCATGACCACGAGTTACAAGAAGATGACGAATTACTAGAAATAGAATATGTTGAAAACAGTTTTCAAGAGATTCTCGAATCTGTCAAAACAGAACCTTCTGCATTCGTTGTAAAATTTAGTCGAAGGAAATCCCAAGACGATTCATATGACAGAGAAAAGGAAGGAAGTAGCGTGCCTCTGATAAGTTCGTATGAATTACATGGTACGCGAGGAGTCACGCTTGGACAAAGCATTTACGAAATACCTGGAAACTCTGACGAAGATGGTATAATGGCACTATTATGTTTTGCAAGTGAATTATTACCCATATCCTTAATTTTATTATTACGACAGATGATAAATCCGTTCCAGCAAGTAATAACACCGCACACTCGTACAATCCTGGAGAAAGCACGAAACCTAACAGCAGTAGCAACCTTCAAGAAACGGATTTGAATTCAGTTGCAATAAAAGCCGTGCATGGTTTGGAACTTTGCAGTATGTTACTCGGTTGTAAAAATGACTCGGAAGCTCCTTATAAAAGCCCATTATCTAACTTCCGGTCATACTCATCTGTTACGGACGGAGAAAGGCTGCACAGCCCTGAACCATCGTCATCACCTGCTCCATACAATATTCCTTTTGAAAGTTGTAGCTCATCACAATCCAGCTCGATAAGGGCAATCAATAATAAGTCCAACCCACTTACTGGGATAAATATTGTCAAGTTTGATGCTCGGACGGACAGGTCACAAAGCAAAGCTGCACTTTCCAAAATTTCAAAAGAAATGAACTTCGGATCTGAAGACATTAATTTTGAAACAAGCAAAGAAACCATAAGGCACAATGTATTTGACGTTTTTGAACCCAATGACTAATCAATAGCTATAATAAAGCATTCGTTCATTATCAATACATAGTTATGCTCGATACTACAGGAAAGCACTTTTTATTTACTTATTTATTCGCACCATAATGATTGTATAAAGTTTCCTTTACAAATGAGAAAAAGAGAATTTTACCGTTTGATAACAAAGTTGTGTAATGTCATTGTATTTCTAATTTTCTATAAAAGATAATAATAGTTGGTTCTGCAATGATAGATTATCCTCCCTTCTTTGGTGCAATGATACTTTCCAGTTGTTGCTGCATAATAGACAGAAAATGTCGTAACCATTTAACGAAACCAAAATATTTATCTCGGAAATAAGACAGACCTTCAATTGTTGATTAGCTCGCTTGAGGAACTGAATCTCTTCTGCATGCTTCTTCTCTTCAGCATCCTTTTGTTCATTGTACTTTCTCTCAAGTTGCTCAATTTTGATTCGAAGTTCTTGTGTGTCTCGTTCCAAATTTTCTTTACGTTCGATAACTTCTTGGATTTTCATTTCAAGTTCTGCCTTGCCAGACTCTGCCATGAGTGCTTTTCTCATACCATACGCAGTGGAGCTTTCGTACAAACTTTGATACGCTGCAAGGGTCATGCGGATCTCATCCCGGACACGGAGAAGCAGTAAACCTCGCTCGGCGCAATTGATTGTTACTTGGCGAATAAGTTCATCTGTTAAAATCAAAAGATGCACAATAAAATAAGTCCATAAATGTCAGACAGTAAGGTCATCTTACCAAAGCACTGCGAATACAGTTCTCGACGTATTGGGCAAATCCCTGTTTCACGCGCCTGACGCTGTTTCAGTCGCATATCCAAATGTTCTTGCAAATTGATGACATCCACTCTGGTGGCTGGAACACTGGATACCTACGCAATTAGAAATCCAGCCATATAAAATTTTCTCATATACAATTTAGAAAAATAGAAATCACCATTTGTCTCCACAGCTTTCCATCTTCTTCCCATTCTTTGGGTGGGAGAATGGCATTCAAGATCTCTTCCGTTTCTTTCTTGCTCATTCCAGCATCCTGACATACGTTTCCAGGTCCAGAAAGTCCTGGGATGTTGGGAGCTTGTGGAAACCCAGGGGTGGTAGGGCGACCCCCCATCGACTGAAATAAATAATTTTAGGCATGATAAGTTGGAGACTAACAAATGAAATGGAACTGAAAGCTATCAAATACCTGGAGATGCCTTTTCTGAGCTTTCTTGTCATGAATAGTGACCAAAGTGGGATTGTCGTATTTGACCAAAGTCAGTTGGTTATTGGGCAAGATTTCCTCCGCCATGTTAATCCTCTCAAAATGTTATCAGTCCTAGAGGAGAAGAAATCTCAGCCAGTCCGTCCTTGTCCTAGAGTTGATCTGAACAAACAACTGAATAGACTTGAGGAAGGGATGGATGACTTGAAGTCAGGGTGTCTTCTTTATATTATCGATGTCTATTTAACAGTTTTACAGGTGAAAGTAAGCCCTAACCATTCGTGGTCATAACTACATTCTAGCAGTCAAACAGCACCATTTCAATGTATGTTTGTTCTGGGCTGGCGTTGGTTCGATACGAAGCTGAAAGCTCAAATTCATGACTTTCTCCAAGCTTTCTCCTAACGTTTTTCATCATCAAACTCGAACTATTTATATAAATACATGAGCATCATGCAAAATAAATCTTAATGATTTTATCCTTATCTGTTTTTCTATCCCGTTTTTTGGAGAGATTTTGTTATCCGGAGGTTAATAATAATAATTATTTCGAATGGTGATTTAGAAAATGGTTTCGCTTTTTGAAGGAGGCATAGAACTTCGGTTTAAGGGAACTTGTTATCCCATCATGCAACACATATCTAATTATATCAGATATACCTACATTTATTAAGTATCGAAGATGCTTTATGTGAATGCTCTGTCTGTCCGTCCGTCTGTCCGTCCGTCCGTCTGTCTGTTA
>JAQIWQ010000200.1:0-21879 GCA_034695825.1 Folsomia inoculata | reverse complement strand
CATAGTACACCTACCTACCATTTAGTGTCGACCTCGCAAAACGATTTGCAAAACTGGAGTAAAAGCCACCATAATACATAGGAAAATTATTTTCCGCAGAATTGAATTTACTCACGCGGAGAGCAGACACATCTACATCGGACCATACTAGACCAGACCAGACCACACTACTGCATACCATACCACCAGCAATATATTATGTATGTGTGTATATGCCTAGATAAATAAAACAATATAACAAAAAGAAGTGTGCGTGTGTTACACTCATTACTTTAGACTTTCTATTAACCAAAAACACAATTGCATAGTGGTGGTTAGTTGGCTGTGGTTTAGTTGGCAGTGGGTCTGTCTGTGGTCAAATCTGTCAAACCCATACAGCCTTCATGTTACAGTAGCAGAACAGAACAGCATTGATGGGGGAGAGAAAGTTGATGAACGAGTGGTGCCAAAAATTCACTACTTTCACTTGCTCACTTTCACCTCATTTGTTTCTTGACCTGTCTCATATACAACCACACACAACCACCATTCATCCATGGCCATCCAACATCATGATTTTACTTAACATCTACCACCAGCCAACCACCTACCAACCTACTACCACCACCACATACCACACACAGCTTAGGTTTTTTTGTCTTTTGTACCGTAGACCCAACTTAACCAAACCTTGCCTAAACTATCTTTCTTTTCTTCTTAGGAGACAGCAGACTCAGCACATTATTTGCCCATGGCCACTTTATTCCAATACCACCAAGCAAGCATAAAGACAAAGTTTGAAAGAAATGGTCCAAGACAGGAAATCAATGGATGACTTATATATCATGATGACGGCCCAGAAGAAGAAGGAATAAAAAGTCAAAGTCAACCCAACCCAAAACCAACCAACGAAGAATAAAATTTAGAATGTAGCCCATGAAAATATAAATGACCAATAATAAAAGAACAATGAAATTACTGAAAAAGTACTTTATCCTACCTTCATCAACTTTCACCAACTTTCTCCATCTCATTTCATCCTTTGTCTCTCTGGTTCCATTGTAAAAATTGGTCCCCTTTCGCCATCTACCCATCCAAATGAAAGACTGTAGAATGGGAGTTCCGCATCTTATTATGATAGCGCAGTAGTGTTGGTGATGGTGGTGGATACTTTATGCATAGGTAGGAGATTGAACACGTCAGAACATCTGCGATGATGATGAGACATCAGAAAAGCAAACTACCAAACTAACGTAAAGGCCAATTTCCGTGTAGTAGAGCAGTGTATTGCTCAGCATTCCTCCTACTTCTCGTCACATTATATCGTCATCCTCCTACAAATCTCCATTTAATTTAATTCCATTCACTAATTTCAACAAAATATTATCTAGCTATAATTTATCCTTTTAGAAAAGGGATTAAAGTTGGCAGTTTTTATTTCAACCTCTATCCTTCCTACTCAATTTCAAGTTTTTAAAAGACTTTAAAAGTTGGAGAGGAGGAGGAGGAAGGGTTTTTATTTCTTCATTGTTCAACCCCACCACTGATGGCAACAATGAACGCAGACTAGTAAGTGAAATTAATTGCATTTTTATTAATTTTAATTGAAATATTGGTTGAGCTGGATGAAGGAATTTATGGGAGAAAATGGAGAAATTTTGGAGGAATTATTTAGGAATCGTATTGACGTTTGATTGATGTGGGTTTGAATATTTCATTTATGGTTTGTAATTGTGATATTTTGTAGATGTGGATTTTATAGTCTGTTTCATAATGCAGTTATATAGTTGGTATTTGTGTAAATGAAGGTTGAGGGAGAAGAATTAATTGAAACTGAATGGTTTGGGTGTTGCATGATGACGATGAGTCATTAGTGTTCTGGGTAGAAGACGTAGACAAGATGGATTGGATAATATATTTTGTTTGTGTCATGTTGATTATGTGTTTGGTTATGTCATATGTGCTAAAATAAGTTGTTAACTGGTTGTATGGATGTATAAAAACAATTCCCTTGTCATTGGTAGAATGCAGAGCGTTTTGGTACGAAAGATCATGTGAACTTGTATTGGAAGATGATAGTACTTTTTTTGTAGAAATTGTTATAAACTCGAGCTGGGTTTAGATTTGGCTGATAGTTATTGTCGCATAGAGGGTCATTGTTGGAAGGGTATCATACCTGGGGTATGGAAGGCAGGGGAGGAAATAGACAGCACTTTATACGAAGGAAAAGAAGGCTAGTTCATTCATGGTCAAAGTTTTCAGCATCTCAATTTCAATTTAACACACTAGTTTTCGGATAAAAATTTAGAAATTGCCTAGGACCAAGCCAAGGTTTCTACCTTGATGAGCAAAACGTTTTCCTCCATACTTATCGCAATCTATTAGAGTAAAATTTTGATGGATTAATAGATAGAACACAGCTTTTTTAATTTACAATTTTCGCAAAGATCAAATCAATATGGTTGACGGTGAGATAATTAACTTACTTGTTTCTCTTTCAGTGATTACCTGTTTAAACTGCTTCTTATCGGGGACTCTGGAGTTGGAAAATCATGTCTTCTGCTTAGGTTCTCAGTAAGTAAACATGAATAATTTATTACGAAACCGACCTGTTTCTTGTCTGAGACCTGTTGTGTATGATAATTGCGGGTTGGATTAAGGACATTTGAATGGTGTGTATTGTTTTGTTTATTCTTAGGATGACACCTACACAGATAGCTACATAAGCACCATTGGAGTGGACTTCGTAAGCTAATAATACACCTACTGCGTATCTTAATTTTAGTGTGCGAAGTTGTAATCAATTAAATGTTTTGTAGAAAATACGCACGATTGAACTAGATGGGAAAACTATCAAACTTCAAATTTGGGACACTGCTGGACAGGAGCGATTCCGCACCATCACGTCCAGCTATTATCGAGGAGCGCATGGGATCATTGTCGTATATGACTGCACGGATCTGGAGTCCTTCAACAATGTGAAGCAATGGGTGAGTGTAGTTATGTAGATGGTCCACCTAAGATTGAACAATTAGAAGTTAAGTCGGTTTAATTATTTACATTGTCTCTCTCCTGTAGCTGGAGGAAATTGATCGATATGCCTGCGAAAACGTGAACAAACTTCTTGTCGGAAATAAATGTGACCTGACATCTAAGAAAGTCGTCAATTATCAGACTGCTAAGGTACATTTTACATTAAATTCCAATCATTAACAGTGTTTTAATGTAATGTTCTATCTTTCTTGCTCAGGAATTCGCTGACAGCTTAGGTAAGATGTAATTCTATTTGCCAACTTTGTTTGCTTTTCCATCAGGCCAAAGAACTGGTTCTAGTAAATTTATTTCTCTTTCTTAGGAATCCCTTTTTTGGAAACATCTGCCAAGAATGCAACAAATGTTGAGCAAGCGTTTATGACAATGGTTAGTTCCATTCAGTTTATTAATGAACAAATGTTGAGTGAGTGGCCAAATAAACAGAATGTGACTAATATTTATCTCCATTTTCAATCTGCAGGCATCGGAAATCAAAGCAAGAGTTGGACCCCAGTATAATGAAGCGGACGACAGAAAAGTCAAGATTAATAATCCAGCAAGTATCGAGCCTAAATCATCAGGTTGCTGCTAAGAAATCATGTGCTGTAAATTAATCGTTCGTTCGTGGTGTGATTCTTTTTTTTTGAAAATTTTGCCATGTTCATAATCATCGGTCATTGATATAATTGTACAACCGTCTTGCGATTGGAACTCGGATGTATGCGCGATAAACTAAATTTAAGTGGTAGAATAGTTTTACAGTTGTACCATTCATTATCATTACCCATTTGAACTAGTTAAGTTGATTAGATTTCTAAGCCATTTTTCAAGGCCCGAACAATAATTTACAGACACTCGCTTAAAAATGTAAAATAACACTTTTCCCAAAATTAGAAATACATATGAATAACTACGAATTGGAAGGGGTGTAGCATAGATATTGATTTTCAGTGATGCAGTTAAATGTTATGTTGAAGTGGAGCTTTCCAATTTTCCTCCATTTGTTAATACAACCGACGACTTGCGTCCGCTTTCGACATTCCCATAGTTTGATTTATGATTTGATTGCGTGGTGGATAGGACATGATAAGAGATGGGACTTTGCAATGATAAAACCAGGAATCAACTAAAACATAACCTACACAAACCACTAGATATGCTAAGCACAGTTTTAAGAATGTATAACATAAAGAAGGTTAAAGTGTCCTAATTAATGAATAAATTTTTGAGTCGCTGCATTTTCTACATTACGTAGCGTTTCAAAAACAATGCTTACAATTATATATACCTACTCCACACAATAACATGTAGGCTCACAAACAAGTGCAACCAAAATTCATCTTGATTAAACAGTCACATCCATTTAATTCCTTGGTCACATCCTTCATCCATATACTCGTACATATTGACCCACCCAACCAACCAACGCAGACTAATCTTAAGGTGAAAACAGGAGAAAGCATGCATTTTATCGAATAGAGAGGTGAGACGACGTGCGTGGGAATTTCTGCAATCTGCCTGCTGCTCTGATCTGTTAGACTGCTGAAATCCTTCCTTGCCTTTGAATCATCATAGTTTTTTCGATTTTTATTTTAAAGTGACTGTTCACTAATTTTTGTGCACAAAGAAGTTGATACGTTGATGGCCCAAGGAGGTAGCAAGGAGGAAACAAATCCAAAGGAAAGTGCTGAAGACGAAGATTTAGATGACCCTGTTGAACGGATGTTAAAGAAAACTGGCTGTTTAGAAAAACATTACGCTGTTCAGGTAAAAATGCGTTAAAATTGTAAATAATTACATATCTTTCATTTTCATTCATAGTCTGGCTTGTTCTTAGGAGTGTATCGCAGAAAGTAAGGACTGGCGAAAATGTCAAGGACAAGTTGCTGATTTCCGGACTTGCATAGAAAGCCATAAGAAAAATTCCACAAAATAAGAAAATTTCAACTAGTCAATTTCGTTGACCTCTTCCTTCCGAGGTGGGACTGGGGCCAATCAAAGCAAGAATGGATGATAAACCATGGTTAATAGGGTCTGCAGCAGTTATCTTTGGTGTGGGCCTTATCAGTGGGGTACTGTTGCGTCGTTTTATATTTCCTGGGGCCTCGTCAAGTGGATCCTCAAACATGGACACCTTCGCTAGAGCAGCAAGACTTACAGCAATTCGGGCTCAAGGTTTGGGTCGAAACCATAAAATGATTTTTGTGGTTAGAACAGATTTGCAGATGGGGAAAGGAAAAATCGCCGCGCAATGTGCTCATGCTGCAGTAATGTGTTATCAAAAGGCGATGGTGATGGATACTACTAATTTGGACTTGTGGGAGGCTACTGGAGCTGCTAAAATTTGTCTTAAAGTTGAAGGGAATGAAAATTCGTTGAAGGCTTTGGAAAAGAAGGTAAATCCAAATCCTTTCCATTTATACTGTAAATCTTTGGTTGGGTAAATCCTTTCCATTTATATCTTTGGTTGGGTAATTAAACGTTTGAACATTTTTTTCAGGCAAAGGAACTTAACATTGTGTCAGCAATTGTAAGGGATGGAGGTCATACTCAGGTGAGATTGCAGTTTTTTAAACCATCATTATAAAGCTAGGATAGGAGACAGTATATTTGTAATTATGATTCCTATTAAAATTTAGGTTGCTGCAGGCACCATGACTGTGTTAGGTATAGGACCAGCGCCGGTGTCAGAAATTGATGTGGTTACAGGTCATTTGAAATTGTTATAAGATAATATTATCGTTTGAGTGTAGCAATAAGTTGTTCATGTTGTGTTAATTATAGACTTTTTATTCATTAAAATGAATACGTGAAAACTACAAACTAGGCACCTAATTAACTAATTTGATTCAGAAATGAATCTACTATAAAATGTATTATATTTTCCACACTATCCACGCTATCCATTATTATGAGATTTTAACACAATGTACGTAAAATGATTGATCACTTTGATTTGAATGTGTAATTTACACAGCAGCACAGTTTTACAATTTCGTTATATGTATATTTTAACGTACTCGAGGTATATTTTCGTTTAGTGAGCTTCGTTGTAATTTGGCATCTTTATCAGTCCTTTACAACATATTCACGTGTCACAATGTTTAACTGCATAACAAATTAGGAATCCGATTGGAATTCTTCAATCATCAAAGTTCAAACATGACAAAAATGATTGACGGATATTTCGGACGCAATTTGTAATGTACTTTTTAGAATGTCTATTCGAAAACTACGTACAAGTATAATTCTATTCATTGCAATGGGGGACTAGATACCATATGCATCGGTGATCGGGGCGAGTATGTGTTTGTGACTCATGTGATTATCAAAGGCGTATTATCTTTGTAATCGTCATACGAATTTAGGGAACCATTCATGCTATTTTCATGACCATTACGAGCCAAGGAATCAGAATCTCTACTACTAAAAAATCCAGGCTGTAACCGATGGTTGGAACGGCGACTATAAGAATTGACGACATGTGGCGCTTCATCAAATTCTTCCAATTCATCATTTAGCGAAATGTCTTTCGCAGTCAACATAAAATACTGCTGGCTTCTAGTTGGCCAAAGTAAATGCGTCATCACAGCAAATGCCAAACAATCAGCAGCATATGTAATTCCTGAAACATGAAACCTCATGATTACACAATTCAGTGAAAGTTATTAAACCCACACATTTCTTGTCTGTATTTAAGTGGATTTACCTAAAATCAATTTGGGTCTCCACAAAGGAGTAACTTGAAGTGCAATTAGTGCAATTATCGGAAGGTAAATGAACCAAACGAGAGAACTTGCACCAAAATGTAAGAAAAAGTTGAGCTTGTTAGCTTGATGTTCATGATCCATTGTGTCTTTAAGTTCGTACAGAAACCAAATCATAATAATGTTCCTTAGGACAAGAATAAGCCATCCTGGCCAAGTTTGGTATTCGTCAATATCTTCGATTACATCGACTTCGGTCTTGAATAAGAAAGTTTTGGCATTGAGGGGATTTTTCATTCTCATGGTAGAAAATTACAAATTACAAACCTCTTTCCATACGTATAACAAAATGTGAACAACTCCATAAACTGTCCAAATAGTGAAAATGAACGGTTTACTAGTCAACTCTGTCCGAGTTACGGCCCATCCCTTTGCTAGCACGAGTAGAATGAGCATAAAAACAGCCTATAAAACAAAATTGCATTTGGTAGCCATCCAAAATTGGATTTGTGTGTTTTACCATGATGGAAAAACACACGAAAATCCGGTTTACATTCTTCCGTCATAGTCAAATTATACAACATACCCTCGCAGCAATGTCCATTATGTCTCCAAATGCAGCTAGTGAGGGATGTCCAACTCCATTCATGGAAAATTTAAGGGCCTTAAATTTAAGATCAAAGAAATATGATACATATTGGCACGAACTGCCATTGGGCTATATCTAATTCTTTCACGTACGTGGATGCAATTTGCAAGAACTGCGGCCAATTCTAAAGAGACGCTCGAAGTGAACAGTCTTGGCACAATATGTCTTTGCCTTAGAACAGCATGAACTTGCAGTGGAAATAGGATCAAGTAGCAGACAAAAAATGTCAGATAGATTTCAACAGTGTCCTGTAAAATCATTAATAGTTGACTCAATTTTTATATTTTA
The DNA here is from genome assembly GCA_034695825.1 of Folsomia inoculata. Lineage (NCBI taxonomy): Eukaryota > Metazoa > Arthropoda > Collembola > Entomobryomorpha > Isotomidae > Folsomia > Folsomia inoculata. The sequence continues at coordinate 14,223 of JAQIWQ010000200.1, read as the reverse complement.
CAATTTTTATATCAAACCTGTCGGTCAAAAGAAAACTGATATTCCAGTGGGTTTTGGCTCTTTGCGTAAGGATTTCCATTAACTAACCAAAGGTCATAATCAATGGAGGTGTCGTTTCCGCTATGTTTCCACTCGCATGTTATAGGATCTCTAAAACATGCCACGAGACTAACATACCAAAATCTACAAAAATAAAATAGATTATAATGCTTCCAATCAACTCCACATAACAATTATAAATTATACTTTGGTTGGTTGGGGTCTGAAATTGGATACGTGAACTGGTGATCTTTGACTACATAACTCGTATTTGATTTGTCATCTTCACACAACTCCCCCTTTGGACAAGGTATTCGCTTCAAATAACGTTCTGTTCCTTCCTTATAACACCTCGAGTCATACGCCACATGAGAAATATGTTCAAACATTAATCGACAAGCTGTAAAAAACAATCATTACTTCACATAAGATAAAACCATTTTAAACAAAACCCACTCACCTTCATCTCTATCCGGGTTATTTCGATTGCGATAAAAATCTACAAAATATCCTCGATCAAGGACGACCAATGTTGCAGGATAAACTTTAATCGACGCTGGTGTAGTTGCGACAGGTGTGCTTTTTGTGGTGGTTGAAGTACTGCTTGGCCGTCTACTTGCTGTAGAAGTTATAGGTGGTTTGGGGGTCGTGGAGGAAAAGTTTGTCGCGGAGGGTTGACTGACATTGAGCAAATTTCCAGGTTTTTTAGTAGAAAATGTCATATCTTTACTACTCGATGAAATGGAAGATGATGGTTTAGAAATTGGAAGAGTTGATGGCTTCGGGGTACTTGACAATTTCTTGAAAGAGGACGACGAAACACCATCTTTATCGTTTTTTTCACTTTCACGTTTCACCAGTCTTTTAACCGAGGGAGTTATCACCCATGTTACGTCTTTGACACTCGTAATATTCCCGAAAATGTACCCCTGTGTATCATTCTTGTTACTGAGCACCGTTTTCTGGAAGCCAAATTTTGTAAGAAAGAGGAAGAACGTATCTGTCTCCCATTTTCCTTCCAGGTGAAGTGAGTCATACCCGGAAGGAAAAATGGATATAGATAGGGCTGTTATGAAAATCAGTAATGTCGGCCTAACTGACTTCGACATCATCACGACGAGCAGAGTAATCTTCTACTGGAGCTGGGATAGTTATCCGGATTTTCTTCAACTCTTTGCATTGGTCGCCAGTGTTGGTGACCATTACAGCTTAACATTGATCAGGATACACTCGGTCAAAATTATTTAACAGCCATTCATAAACTTCATCTTCTTTTACTTGAATCGATGATCTTCCTTCTCCTTCCTGATTTCAGTAATTTTTCTGTAATCACAGGAATTCACAAACTTAATTTTCTACCCTTATTGCGAGTTTAACTTCCTTACCCAGTCTTAATCGTCCAGTAAGTTAACTCCGTGAATCGTCCATCCAATCCGTATGACTCACCTATTGTTAAACAAAGATAACGCTTAATCCATATTAATGAATGAATGATTGACCATAAATAATAGCAAACTCTTTGTACGAGGAGCATACTCACTCTTTATTCTTGTCTTTAAGCAAAATAGTAAATGTCAACGATCCAACATGGTGACTTTTACTTTCAACTCACGACAACTAGGAAATGGGACAAGTAGAGCAAAAACTACAAAGATAAGTAAAACTGCCTAAAATACACACCAACCAAAACTGTAATAGTAATGAATGTAGCAAATCTGCAACCAACCAAAGTCTTTACATTTCATCTGTAACAAGACTTTTACTTTTTAATCACAATCTCACCAATGGTAAGTTGCAGACTTATTAATGAGAATGGGAAGGATTGGAAAATGAATGATTTACATAACACTGCGATTGACTGTGGTGCAATGCAATTCACAAGTTAAACACCTTTGTTTTACACTCGTCAAAATATTACATAGCTTACTTATGCATGCATGCATTACATACTTGATCGATATCGATGCACGATTTACTATGAAATGCACTTTTTACAATGTTCCATAAAGAATGTTCATATCCTAGTGTTGTAATATGTGGACTTGTAAGAATTAACATTTAATCAGCATTTTCAGTCCACCATAGAATAAAAACTAAAAGGCAAAAATTCAAGGTCATAGGAAACGAGTACAATCTAGCTTTATTAAGCTTATTTAACTTACAAGCCACAATCTGTATACATTAATACAACATGTAGTAAGTATGCACTAGCTACTAAAATATTTAACCATTAAATGGTGAGAGAAGAGAATAGAATCCATTTGTATTAAATAAATAAAAAACTACACAATCCAACATAACAATATGAACACAATTCCTTTCATTTCACAAGGATTTATGATAGTAAAGCATTGCGACATTCAATCCATCCGAGATTATTTGACTTTGGTAAAAACAATCCCATTTAAATAAATGGGATAATAAAAAGGGACAACAGGTTTGGTAAATAATTAACATAAACATCCAGAATGTTCCTACTACAGTCAAGGAAAGCAAATTGTAATCAGTCGTAGCTCAGTCATATAAACAAGAAAGATGCCTAATAACAATAGGTTAAATCATGATAGTATCATACTAATTGTGCATATATGTAGTATAGTTACTGTGATTGATTATTAATCAATGATTATATAATACATTGTTATACAAATACAACATTCACTCCGTTGTTTAGTTTGTGTTTGTGAAATACAGACTCTGAAATACAAACAATTTGCAAAACTAATCAGTTAAACTCCAATAAATTACAGGATTCAGTAGTTGACAAGACTGACAACATCATAAAAGTTAATTCGCATATACACGTGAATGATAGTGCTGCGTATATAAAATTAGTGCAAAATGTTGAAATCACTCACCAAACTCAATTATGGACAACGTTTCCAATGTTGTGTTTCAGCAGAAATTGCAGGAGGATTCAGAACTACAACTTTATTTCGACAATTACTCTCTTCCAAGGTAAGTGGGCCATTTTATTATTTATATATAAGTAGAAATTCAGTCTTTATAGTAGAGTATCCTTCTTTCTATTATCCAATGAAACGATACAACACTTTATCACTATTCCACAACGCTCAAATTATCAAATATTCAATCCCTCTCAATTGCATTCAATCTACTTTCAATTTAATGTGCCGATGGAATCAAACTGCTCAGTCCTTGCTTTCTCTTTACTGACTGACGGATAAATTTACAAAGTTTTCTTTACCAGTGTACGTGTTGGGCTTAAATACATACACACTATTTAGACTATACGGTGTTGAATGTGGATACACGAGTGGATAATTCGTGGTTGGGGAGAAAAGGGTTTTACTCGGAGAAAGTTTACTAGTCTTTATTCCTTCAAGATGTATCATTCACGAGGAGAAAGATTCGAGCAGGAAGGTACGAAGGAAGAAGGATTGGATTGGATCATTTTCTCTCTTATGAATTTTCTTTAAATTCATGATGTTGCATGGTGGTAGATCTTATTGAACTCAAATAAATGATGAGCATCCAGTAAATCAGTAACTCAACGCACAGTACAGTCCTACTTTTAGTAGTAAAGAACAAATTGACAAAGATTTATTTGAGTGTCTCGTATTTCGATAGGTCATTAGCCTAATGACAGTAGGTTTACAACGTATCCTGTACATGAATGCATAATATTATGTTACATCGCATGCAAAGGCTGGGTTGTAATCTGATGTAGAAGAGGAGATGGGTAATTTTGATTGAATCACTTGGGATCAACTGAAAATTGAGTGTGATCTGTCTTCCCTTTAGGCAAATTTAACATTACTCTACCAGAACATGAGACACAGAAATATTAAACCTTTAATGGCTGAGTTAGATAATGATACGGACTGACCAATTTACATGTTCTAATCATTTCCATGCATAAGGCACATGGCATGGATGGGCAATAATCTTCATCTGATTCTACATGCATGAATTATTAGGGCTCATTAATAATAGCATGCTTCGTTTCTATTTCAGGTGGTCCCTGTAAAAAAGCGAGTTACGCTCAGTGAACTTCGAGAAAGCGAAGAATTATTACCATTCTCTGCGTTCTTGACTGATAAAATGGGGAGGCAGCATAATTACTTGAGAATATCTGTGACGGAAAGGTGTAATTTGAGATGTAGGAAATGTCTACAAAAGAAACAATACTCTACAATAACCAAAAACAAATTGATGGTATTATTTTCAATAAGGTACGTATTGCATGCCGGAAAACGGAGTCCCTTTAACGCCATCGCAAAAACTACTTTCTTCCTCCGAGATTGTACGCGTTGCAAAGACATTTGTGGAACAAGGTGTGGACAAAATCAGATTTACTGGAGGTGAGATGTAAAACTTTCTATGGTAGATGTCGAGGTTTGGACCATTTCTTTCAGTGATTCGCTCAATGTGTCAAATTGAAATTAGTCAATTCATGTTGCTTTTGCATCCACACTACACCCACTTTCTTTTAATAAAAACCAGCTAAGCGTCACTGTTTTAAAATTGCAAAAGCCCCCCTTTACAGATACTAAAATAGCCAACTAATTAATAACTATTGAGCAGAAGCTCTTCTGGATTTCATTAGCTGGATATCTAACACATTATGCTATTAGATATTTTGGCTCATTTGAGATGATGTGTATTTGTTTTAGGAGAACCACTACTAAGGAAGGATTTACCCACAATTCTAAGTAATAAAGTATTATTATGCCATGCATATGCATCAGTGATTGCGAACATATGTATGTTTTAAGTGATGCGTATATACTTGTTAATAGGTCAAATCTCAGAATTTAACCTAAAGTCTATTGGTATTGTAAGTTACAATCAATGAAAATATAATTAGCACACCGTCATTTATCCATTTTGGTAATTTTTCAAGGAAGAGTTTGATTTCAGACAACCAATGGAATTCTACTTGCAAGGTTAATGCCAGAATTAATAGCGTCAGGTGTGACCTCGTTAAACGTCAGCTTGGACACTTTGATACCAAAGAAATTCGAGAAGATATCAAGACGTCCAGCCAGTGCATGGTTTAAAGTATGGAAAGGGATTGAAATGGCGGAGCTGATGGGATACCACCCCCTGAAAATTAATTGCGTGGTTCAAGGCGGAGTAAATGACGATGAGATATGTGATTTCGTGGACTTGACAAAGGAAAGGCATTTAGATATCCGATTTATTGAGTACATGCCCTTCTCAGGAAACAAATGGGATTTAAGTCGAATGGTAGCATATAAGGATATGGTAAAAATGATTCAAACACGGTATCCGGACTTTGAAAAGTTAGAAGACCCAGTGAACCACACTTCCAAAGTATGTAATTAAATCTTAAACCATGTTTGTAATTGGCAACCTGAACGAACAAACTAACTGAATCTTCCTACAAAGGCGTACAGAATTCCAGGACATGTGGGTCAAGTTGGGTTTATAACGTCAATGTCAGGTATACAATATGCAGAATTAGCGTATTTATGTGATCCATATTTGAGTTGATAACTCTACTCGCGAATTTGTGACAAATACTTTATCGATTTCAATACATTGTCAGAGCACTTTTGCGGCGGATGCAATCGGTAAGACATTAATTTGTATTGTACCTTGTACCCGAACTCCGATCCCCAACCTCCTTAAAACATATTCTAATACAATTCCAACATGTTCATGACCTTTCATATAGACTGAGGATAACAGCGGATGGCAATTTAAAAGTTTGTTTGTTCGGAAATGCCGAGGTTTCTTTGAGAGATGCTCTAAGAAGTGGGATTTCTGAGGAGGAGCTGTTGGAACTGATTGGTAAAGCAGTTGGAAGAAAGCACCCGAAACATGCAGGTTTGTGTGATAACATTATTTGTCAAGAAAACAAAACTACTACCAACAGGGATTAAATTTAAGTTGCAATCCATTCGAATGTATTTCAGGAATGATGAATCTATCCACTATGGAGAATCGACCAATGATTCTCATAGGTGGGTGATTATTTGATTTCTCTTCTGTGCTAAAAAACGGTAACTAACTTTAAGAATTAGTAACCGTTAACATATATAATAATGTTAATTACAGACCATGCAAAATTTAGAATTACGACAAAAAACGACGCTTTACAACGTAAGAGGCTTAATGTAATACCCACCACATTGACGAATAAGCTCTCTACTCAATTTCAACTGGCCCAACATTCTGCACGACTTTTCAATACTTCGAGTTCAACTTGTTCAGATTCCAGCTTCAAAGAGCTCAGTCATGTTGATGACCAAGGGAAAGTAAAAATGGTTGATGTAAGTAATAAGCAAATTACAACAAGGGAGGCGGAAGCTGAAGCACTTGTTTTGTTGAGTGATAAAGCATTTCAAGCCGTCGTGGACAATAAATTAAAAAAGGGGGATGTCCTAACCGTAGCTCAAATCGCAGGGATATTGGGAGCTAAACAAACTTCGAGTTTAATCCCTCTTTGTCACCCTATCCCTCTAAGCAAAATTGATGTCCAACTAAAGTTAGAACACGAAAGGAAAGGAATTCGAATTCGGACACTGGCAAAAACAAAGTCCACGACGGGAGTGGAAATGGAAGCACTAACTGCGGCTGCGGTGGCTGCTCTTACAATTTATGATATGTGCAAAGCCGTTGACCACAATATTATCATACAAGACATTCATTTAGTTAGGAAGAGAGGTGGAAAGTCGGATTATCAATTTTCGGGTAGCACACTTGAAAAAACAGGTTGACATTTCATGATGACAATATTGGTTTGCAAAATTATTATAATAACTGTTTTCTTGGAGTTTTACTGTGATAAATCTTTGTAATACAGTATATAATTTGTATTTGTAACATCATAAAAATTAAATCACCAATATAATAAAAATCGCTACTTCGTGAAAACTTCATACACGTACCAGGTTCAGTATCTTGGGGGCATAATAGCGGGTCCAAGATTCATTGGTCTCGAAGTTGGTCCGGGAATAGAGATTGTTGTAACCTGTTGTTTCCCCGACATTCCAGACTCATCTAGAACGCGCACAGACAGTGTTGCTCTGGGTCCGGTCATCCAAACTCTGCCTTCATAGTCAACCAAGGAAGTGTCCACGGTCACATTTGTCAATCCTCCAGCAGCCACCAATAGCAAAAACTGTGCTTGAAAAAAGTCTCTATGAGGTGCCACATCCTTGACTAGCGTAACAGGCTCTTGTGACATCTAAAACATCCAACGATCCATATCCATTATAGTTACAAATTTATTCGGAAGCAAGTAGAGAAAAGGTTTTAATAAAACAACCGTCACACCTTCATAGGATCCATTAAATGCATACGAGGATTTGGAAGAGGTGTTGCAATTACAGTCAGTCTGATGGCTTTAGGTTTTCGAAACACTGTGACTGGACGAGAGTCATCCGCCTTAGAACCGTTTTGTTGAATAACTCCTTCAACTTTTAGAGCCAGATTGTTCCCATGCATTATCGTTACAGACTCTCCAACATTCCTTGGTTGGGGGCTCACAGCAATCTGGACATCATATTGAAAACGTATTGAAAACATATAGTACAGAATGATATTCAATTAATCATTTTAAATGCTGCAATATAAACCATTATAATCTCACCTTCACTCTGGTCATTTGGAGTGTTTGAAAGAAAAATCTCGGATATGGTAATGGTGATTCAATAATTAGGCGGACAACGTCTCTTAAGCATTCAATGTGCTTGAATAAACGAAGGTATATAAATATATATATTCACTTTGCATTATTCTTGAAGAATAAATAAATTACTTGATAAGAAACTGTTTGTGCAGGCAATGTTTTCATGTTCTGCAGAACAATGATGGCTTTTTTACAGGATACTATCAAACTCCATGAATTGCCACTGTTGATGTAATTCATCTCCAAGAAAAAATTTAAAGATTGGTCATCTCCAGAACAGGACGGGTGATCTCGGGATACAACTTGTTTCTCAATTGATCTTGCTACAAGTCGGCAAAGCTGTTGTAAACTACAGACAAGCAATAATTGTTTGAGAATTCAAAAATTTGTAATGTTCAAACTTTTTTACATTTGAATATTAAGTAAACTGTCATTATCAGCATCAAATGCAGTTTGGTATAGTCGTCCATACATTTCACTAATTGCTTGAAATTCTCTGATGGATTTTCTCAACTGAAATACACAATACTCTGTTATGAATTGAATTGTAGAAAGGTAGAGTTTAAGTAACATCTTGTATAGTGCCCAATGCAGGTACAGCATGTGTCGTTGTCAATCAAAGCGATACCTGCGTAACAATTCGTCCAGATTTTAACAACTCATCCCTCATAATTGTGGCTATAGTTGTAGCGATTTCAGCCGGTGGAGAAAGCTGAAGAGTATTAGAGGAAACTAAGAAGTTGGAAAATGCTACCAGCATTTCCGATCTCAATCGCAAGTATTCAATCTGAAATTGCAATGAACTTGAGGGTGAACTTGCTGCCTGTAATAAAATTCAATTGAACACTACTTGTTAAGATATACCAACTGAATATGACGAACCTTTATTGTAGCAACGCCCTGCATGTACAAATTGCTCGCTTGGTTAATTCTTGAAATCAATCTCGGAACGGTTTTACTATCACTTAGAATGTGTTCCGCTTTTCCTACGCTATGTAGCGCAGAAAGCCAGTAATGAAAGTTTTCAGAACAAACTTTAGACTTCATGGTAGCTAAAGCCATAACGGCTGTCTCTGGTTGAGAGTATCTTTAAAGTAGAGATGACAAAGACTTCCGTAAGAAACATGAAATTTACGCATGAAATGTATAATGAACGCGTTAAAAATTTCTGACCCCTACCTCAGGGAGTTTCGAGCCATTCTGTATGCTAACCACAAATTAGAAAATTTCATGGTGGCAAGAATCGTAGAAATTGTCTTAGAACTGAGAGAATGTCCCTGATGGGCTTGAAAAATTATTCCAACTAACGTTGCCTGAAATTATTTCATACAATACGGTCAGATGTGGGTTGCAAATCTGTAAAAATTGCATTAAAATACCACAGTGCTGTTTTCATTTTCAATAGACTTGGCATCCAGTTTCTGCAGAATTACCAAAATGTCTGGCATAATTGTGATTACGGATTCAACGTGTAGGCTTCCAATTGATCCAATGGCTTGAACGATTAAATTCTTGCTTCGAGCTGGTTGCATAAAATAAATTAAACTACGCCACTTTGAAATACGCTGCGGTTGTTTAGTGTAATACAGTATATTATACCTGCAATTCCAGGTAACTTGAACAGCCGAATCAATATTCCACAAAGCCATTCACATTTTGAAGTATCTGCCCTAGTTAGTAGAACTCCACACGCCAAACATTTTTCTAAATCCAAAAACACTTCGTTTCTAAACATCTCCTCTGCAAGGTCTTCGTTCGTTTGTGAGCACAGTGCGGCCAGTAGTGATTCTATTCCGCTGGACGCCATGTCCACAAGATTGATTCCAGACGCCACCGTTTGGCTCCCTTTCCTGTTATAAGATAAAGACAAATATGTTTGTCGGAGTTCAAAAAGTCTAACATTTATTTGCAAGTCTTACCAATTAATAGCCAAGTCAGTAGTAATTCGAATTGCCTTCAAGGCAGATATCATGTCGGAAGAGTGAATGTTTGTTTGAAGAAGTTGTATTAACGGCGAATCTGTTGCAATACAAAAATAAGTAAGCACATTCACAAAATGAAAATTAATTAACAATATCACTTGGAGCATGGATAAACGGTAGAATTGCTGAAGAAGACGTAAGACTATGAATAACGTCTAAAGCCATATGTCCAGTTTCAGCTTCTTGCGTATCCAACGAATCAACTTCCATCGCGTCATCATCGCTACCCTTATTGTCACTCTTCGTCATACAGTCTATTAACGCAGAGACATAATTTGGCGACCATAAATGGCCCCCTTTTTCTCCCAAAAATTTCAAATCCTTCAAGACGTTGATTTTTACTTGAGGTCTAGAATCTTCCAAATATGTCAACAAAAATGCAACCTATTCGAAATCATAAAAGTTACTCCAAATAATTACATCTTACATCGCACTACACCAAGAATAGATATCCTTTACCTGTTCCGTTAAGTCAGTAATGGTTGCAGCTGCCAATTGTGTCAACGTATATAATATTGTACTAACAAATTGCTGCGACGGGTAATTCACAAGTAGATCCAAACAAAGCTTTCTGACCTAATTTACAAAAAAAAGTTCATATACGAAGCAATCCTTAACCCAACAATAAGTGCATACCATCGACGCTGTTTGAACTTCCTGCAAGCGAAATGAAAGCTCAAATTATGAAATATTTTAATAAATTACTAACGAACAAACCTGATGCATATGTTGAAAGATTGCAATAAGTCTTAACTTGAGATCGATTGGTGTCGATAACCGTTGGACCTAGGAAATTTTGATTTCAAGGTCAATGTCACACATTTGCATATTATTTACGAGTCTCGTCTCGAGTCCAGAAATTGAAGACGTAATGAAATTAATGGTATGGCAGGCTCACCATTGACGCAATCTTCATACACATTGTAGTTCCAAATGTCCTGCAAACATAAAAACCAAACAAACTGTAAAACCTTTGGCGTTACCTCCATCTCAATAATTTCTTTAAATTTCAACAACGTACTTTGATTTCTGCGCAAAAGAAGACGCAGCGTAAATTGCGGCAGACACCTCAACTTTGTCGTTAGAATCCAACGCGACTCTGATGGAGTGATGAACCTTTTTCTTCTCTGGAATAAGTCCACTCAGACTTCCCAACGTACGAAGAGTAAGAGCTCGTGCGATTGGATCATTGGCGTAAATAACGCTAAATATTCGCCGTATAAACTCGTCAACATTAAGGATTTTGTCTAAATGTCGTTCACTTTGTTGACAAACTCTCAAAACCCATAATCGTAGAAAGTTGGACCCCGTCCGAAACACGTCCGCTAATTTCAGGAAGGCAGAATTTATCAAGATTGGAAAGGGATAACGTTCAAATAGAGCTGGAAAACGGACGATAGCTGAAAAAGTAAGTAAAGACAGGAATTTAGTTGCCTTATTTAATTTTAATTATTTAATTACAAGTTGAAAATAAAATGATTTGCTTGCCTTCAACTTGTTCGCCTAGTTTACTGGATCGTAATCCTGTGAATTTAAATATCATTTTCAAGAACGAGTACGTTTCCTTAAGAAAAGAATGCTCAAAAACCTTTGTCCAGTTCTGTAAGGGCAGAATTTGCATCCAACTCTGGTTCCCCGAATCCAAACCCGTTTTCGAAGGCACTGGGACGCATTTTCAATCATATGAATTGTTGACTTGAGTCGTTTTCAAAAATACGACGACGAGTAATAAAAACCACCGGAATGAACAACAATAAATGAAGCAGCTCCCGGCTTTGGCTAAGAGTGTTCAAGGTCCCCCGAAAATGTAAATTCACAAGAATTTCATGCAATATCAAAGAAGTGGTCAAAGTAATTGGAATTTCTGTACACACCTGACGCTACTACGAATTATTTATTATCCAGTTGCCAAATGTGTCGTAATTTAAAGGACATAAGGTAAAATACACGAGACAGACACACACAATCTTCGAGTTGGTTGGTACCTGACCTGTACTATATTTGGTAAAGCTAATCTACTATTTATCAATTTCATTCTATTTATTTTTTGCTGCGCCAATATTCACATGTTTGATGGATTCCCCAGAGACTAGTCCTCTTATATGTTGCTCAAGATTTATTGCATAAATGTCGCCACCCAGCTCGTCCATGCTGATTTCTTGGTCTGCCTTGGCATCCTTGGTAGCTTTATCGACTTCTTCTCTAGCTTTCAAATCAACTTCCTGTGCAGAAAAAGAAAAATTTGTATTCCGTATGTTATGATATACTTTTATGAGTGTGGTCTTTTTTAATACTTTGAGTTCATCGGCAGTGGCAAGGTTAGCTTCAATCATTCTGTCTTTAAAGTGGGTAATGGGATCCCTACTTTGTCTAACTTCTTGAATTTCTTCTCTTGTTCGGTAAGAAGTCCCAGGATCAGACATTGAGTGACCAGAATATCTGAGATTATAAAATTAGGTCACAATTTGTATGAAAAAAACTAAACTATGGAATTATAGATGAATACCTGTAAGTTGCAGCTTCCATTACAATGGGGCCGTTTTCAGACACAAATTTCCTTGCAAATCTTGTTGCTTCTCGCATTGCTAAAACATCCATTCCATCCGCCTATGAATAATGGGATTGAATTTTTAATTATGTAATAATGATATGGTAGGATAGGTTGTTGGTTTTTACACACCCAGAGACCAGGAATATATTCTCCACGTTGATAATAGTTGACATTAGCAGATGCCCGCTCGGCCGACGTTCCCATTCCGTAGCCGTTATTTTCACAAACAAAAATAGAAGGAAGACCCCACAATTTAGCCATGTTGTATGCCTGTAGAAATACAACTTTTAATTGACCATATAATACCAAGCATGGAGGACTAATTCTAATTCAATTTATACCTCGAATACTTGACCCTGGTTGGCGGCCCCGTCCCCATAAAGTGCAACGTTCACACCTCCATCCCCCTTATATTTATGAGCCAACGCTAACCCCGCACCGACTGGAACCTGGAATAAATATACGTATGTATTATTATTATATATATATCTCAGTAATGATATGAACGAGTGACAAACCTGAGCACCGACAATTCCATTGCCTCCATAAAAGTTTTTAGAGTACATGTGCATGGAACCGCCCTTTCCTCGAGCACAACCTCCTTTACGCCCTAACAATTCAGCAAGTACACCAAAGGGTGGAATCCCCATAAGATAGGTCCATCCATGGGCTCTAGTCAAGAAAATTCAGAATTTCAAAATCAAATCCTTAGATTTCAGGAAGGTGATTACGAACCACAAACCTGTACGCGGTGATTACTGTATCTACATCGGTGAGGGAAGCTCTCATTCCAACAGCAACGGCTTCCTAGCAGTTATCAATTACCGAAATTTACGGAATGACATTGTTGCAAATAATGTATTACACGAAATATGTTTCACATTTTATACCTGACCAGAATATAAATGACAAAACCCTCGAATGGCCTTCTCCTTGTAGAGCGCACCAGCACTGGTTTCAAGTCTTCGGATGACCTGCATTTGGGAGTACCTAAAACGTGCATGATTGATCATAATGTCATTTCATTATAATTTTTCATTTAATTTTATCAACTAAAATAAACAACATACAGTAAAAGAGCTTCATCTCTAGTGACCGTTACGGTGGTGGATGGTCCAGAGTCCAACTTGTGCAATTTACAAGGTTTGACTTCGAAGGTGGCTTCGGTGGACAGGGATTTCGACCACAGCTGCAAAGAAAGATGACCCATATAATCAAAAAAAAACGATTGAAATTGCCAAAAGTTTTATAGAATTTTTTTTTGAATATGACATTTTGAACCACAATGTTTATAACTTTGTTTATAAGACAGTCTCAGTCAGACCAGCGCCTTAGTTCTAGGTCATAGTTTCCGTAATTGTGTGAGTGAACTCACCTTATTCCATGTAGCATACTGCTTCATGTTCGAGTCCCATTAGCACAATGAAAAAATTAAAATGCCAAATTTCATAATTTGCATACTAATCGCGATTCCGGTTTAAAATAATTAATTACATGAGGGACAATTTTGCGGAACACGTGGTGAGATAGTGGAAATTAACGGGCCCTTATCTTATTTTAATTTTATAAAAAACATTTACTTACATTCCGTTGAATCACGGGTTGTGTCAATCGAGAAACACGAGTTGGAAGCATGTTGTCTTAATTAGTTGGGTTTATCTAATTTAAAATGTGACTGGACTGAGTGGATTCCAGCTGCAAAATGGAATAATAATATGCAACCGAGTCAAATGTGAGGAAGCTAGACAATTTATGTAAATTGTTCACCACCACCAAATTAGACAGAACACTATCTCTCCCTACCTACCACCAATTCACAAGATTAAAGGTGAAAGGAAAGGATAGAGAAGTCTTCTACAGCCAGAAGAAGAGGAGTTAAGATCGGAATCAGTACGGAATTTAGGAAACCAATTAAAGGTGTTCACTTTTCCCACTACTGTTCTCTCTCACACCCAACTCAACCCGAAAACCTCCTTCAAGTCAAAGTCAACCCAAGCGATTAGCAATGCAAAAAAGGTTTTCGCATG
>JAQIWQ010000199.1:0-21932 GCA_034695825.1 Folsomia inoculata | reverse complement strand
TTGTGGCATATATCCTTTTCGATGTCAACTACTTTGTCCGCATGTTTCTCACATGTGCCATTGGTCGCTACTTTAGAGAAAAAATTGGACTACTGGACACTAATGTGACCTATGGTACATGTAATGTACAAAACATTATAAATTCATCCTTCGACTAGTCTTCAAATATATTTTTATGCTCAGGAATTGCCCTCCCATAATGGGACATAGACACCAACCTGGACCACATGAACAATGCCAAAGTCATTCGCGAATTTGACTTTGGTCGCATGGAGCTTGGCGTCCGTACCACAGTTGAGGAGTGCATAGGTTCTTAGTAAAGGTGGTGGATTCCCAGTCAACGCCAACTTTATCCGATATCGGCTTCCGGTTAAACTTTTTTCTGTTTTTAAGGTAAAAACTCGACATGTTGACTTTAAAAGTCAGACTTTGTTTTAAAATTTACAGTGTTATTTCACGGCTATGTGGGCTACTTTGGAATAATAATCGGAGGGCATCGCTACTGGTCTCATAAATCCTTCAAGGCAAAACTCCCCCTCCAAATTTTGTTGGCCTACTGCCAAACTGCGGCAGGCCAGCAATCCATTTTCCAGTGGTGTCGAAATCATCGACTCCATCACAAATTTTCCGACACGGATGCTGACCCTCATTCCAATGGACGTGGGCTATTTTTCTCTCATATGGGTTGGATCCTTTTAAAGGAGCATCCACTATGCAAAGAAATGGAAAGGACGATTCCCTTGTCCGACTTGAATGAGGATCCCGTCATTAGATTCCAGGTCATTAGATTTTATAAATATTTGCCCAATCGATCCAGGTGGAGTCAAAGGTTAAGTCGTTCGTGGGACAGTAAGAATATCTACGTCCAGCAAACCCTATAACCACCCTTAAGGATGGGATAGTAGTTCGTGCTGTAGCCTACCCCAAAATATATACTGCTGGATGGAATACTCAAGACTTGATTGATGAGGTTTTCCCTGGATTATCTTCACCAGAACTTCCTAAAGAATTCGAAAACATGGGGGAAATTGGAAAAATTGTTAGTGACAGGTATAATAAAAAGGCTAACAATAGCAAGCTAGGAAAGGGTTTTGTAGAAAATTACCACCCGGAATTTAATTTCGGAAAGGATAATTATAATAGGACAAAGTCCAGATGATATTTAATATTATTATGTAATTTGTAAAAATTCTGTACTTGCAGCTTATTCACTGTGATTTTAATTGTATTTGTGTTAGTTAATGATTTAACATCTGCACAACGACTTCTCATCATTAAAGGGAGACTAACAATTCAGCAAGTTATTGCATGAATTAAATTACTGCGTATTATGGATTTTATTGTGTTATTAAACATCCACATGTCTTTATGCTAAATGGATGGAGTGATGATGATTGGCTATATGATACTCAACCCAAATTATGAAATCTCATGTCTGTATTTTTGCATGTTACATTAAATTTTGGTCAACACAAACCAATAATATAGCAAAGTAGCAAAGTTTATTTCCATCATGTTTGAGTGCCAAAGGCATTATGCCTTATAAATAGGCATCTTGCCCAACTATTAATTTGTACGTCCACATTCATTCAGTACAAAATATTTTCCAAGGCAGTATCTCGATATATTTGCAGAGATTATAATAATACTCGTAATAAAATTCTCTTTTGCATAGTCTGGAAGCTCTGAAATTTAATCCCATAGTTGTAGTTAAGTGGTTCCGAATAAATATGGGAATGGGAACGATGGCAATATGAAGAATGTGATGATGATGATTCATAATTTTTAATGTCCAGTTCACCACCGTCCGTGTCAAATTACTTGTGCTCACTCAGCTTAAAATTCAACTGCTCTACTACTAATACGTGTTTGTAGATATACGTGGTTATATGACCCTACACAATAATGTCTATACCAATACAAGCCGTATTATATATAGCCCTTTACAATTTAATTACCCTTATCAGAAGATGGAAAGAAATATGAGACTGGTCTCACCAACTACATAAGCAGCACCGACACCGATAAAGCACAATCTTATTTAACAGAACAGAGTCAAGTCAGTCTCATATTAAATGCACTAACGAATCATTTCAGTTTGGGTCAATCAACACTTGTTGGATTAGGTTTGAAAAATATATTTTGTTTGATATTTTATCACCAGCTACAACAATCGCCATTTTATTACAGTTTGGTTATTCAACGTTCAACAATTGTTTTAGCACACACCATTAGCATTTCTAGTCAAAATAATATCCCTAAACTGGAAATATGTAGGTAGAGGAAAGTTGGTAATGAAAACGTAGTACTCAGTTACACACATAAATAAAAGCCAGTGTTGGTTGTCATAGTTACATCAACACTTGACACATAGGATTCTATGTACTATATAGTATTCACCTTCGAATGCTTAAGTTCAATTAAAATGTGAATTAGTTTATTAGCTCTGCCCTCTTCTCTTGAGATTTTGTTAACAATGGCCGATTACGATCTATTGCCCTACATGGTCTACTACCTACACATTCAGTACCAAATTGTCAGTGTTATCGTAATCTTCAACCTCCTTTTCCACTGCGGTCTGCGCATGCCTTTTCCATCCCCTATTTAAATTATAAAGCATCCCTACGACCACACTGGAGTTTCGAAATACTTGGCAGATGTTATCGAATACTATCAAAACACTTTGGAACTGGAAAACAAGGTGAATTTTTATAAAATCGAAATCATTATAGAACATACACCTTAAACCATTATCCATTTAGCTCAGTAAATATGAAACCCACCTTACTTCCATGCAGAAACAATGGATGGCTTTAGAGGAAGAATATTCGCAACTCGAATTGTTCTTGGAAGGCCTCAAAACCGAACTAGAGTTAGTTAACTACCACAAGATAATTCTGTCATCAGAAGAGCACAGAATGCTAAGCAAGCGGATAACCGTTTCCTCCCCTCAAGCAGCTCAATGGATTGCTTCACTAATTAAAAAGGTAACTAATTAGCAAGGTAATTAATTAAAATTCAAGCCACTAATGTTTGTGTATTAATCCATGATTTAAATTAGAGAAACGATTTGTACACCAAAGTGCTTTATCCATTCGAAAGTTTTTCATATGACAAAATGGCGGTTCTGTTGCAACATTATTACAACAAATCGGCTTTAGTGGCTTTAAAGGCGGGGGTGAAATTGGCAGAACGTGGCATCAATTTGGTTCCCGTCCTCAAAAGACATGTACCATCGTACCCTGATCTATTTGACATTTATCATGTACAAGAGCTTGCTGCCCTTTTCCTGAATTTGGATGAAGCATATAAAATAATGCAAGCCAAATCCCCTACAGTAAGAACAAAGAAAAGCTTGTACATATGTATGCAAAACATGTTGGGTGATTACCCATTTTTAATCTAATTTATTTAAATAGAAATCAACAAAATTCGCAAACACGAACATGTTGGAAATTTCGTCTAATTTACGGACTGTCGAAGGCTACAAGGCATTTCGTATAAAGTATATGGATATCCCAAACAGTTATCATAGCCACTTGGAAAATATCAACCAGTTTGGGGAATGGGAAGCTCTTTATCGTTTTAGAATTTCAATGACCACCAAGAGGATTAAGGAAAAGGTGTGGATGGATTTGATGACATATTATGTAAATACCTCTTAAAAAATTATAAAATAAATGACATTATTTTATTCATCCTTTCCTAGCTTTCCTGGATCACCAGCTCTTTTTCTGGATTCTTTAAAAGGATTGACCACACGTTAGCCCCTCAAGTTCAAACTCTACATGATAATTTCCTAACCGGTATCCAACTTTCGAAAATTGTACAGGAATGACCAATTTTAAACCTAAATATGTGTTACGTAAAAGAGCTATTCGGTGGTTAGGTATACAACATATGCAATGGATAACAATGTCTTACAAACCCAAGTGGCGTAGTAGAAGCTGGGAGGGTCGAATATAATATCCCCCACTTCCAGTGTGACATGCAATTGATAAATTAAGAATTTGCTGTAGATGAATTTTCATAAAATTTCAGCGTTAGTTACATTGTGGAGAAGAATTATGGGTTAATTTAGTAATGTTTTGAAATTTATAGAAAATTTCTATCAGGTCAAGTCATACTTTATTGGTTTGAAAGTCAACGAAATGCGGACAGTGATGGCTTAAAAGTCTTGTTTTCTGGGTTTGTTTTATTTGTTCCGACTTTTCTAACGGAACATGTTAACTTTGATTCATAAATCTTTAAATCAATCAATGATAACCTTGTTGTTAGCGGTGATCCACTTTCAACTTTCACTGCAAAGTCATGTATGTTATCCACGCCTGTATGTATATGCATCTCATTTTTGAAGGAAGAAGGATAGAACAAATTGTAAATGGTAGCCAAAAAATATTGCAAAATAAATGAGTTATCTAAGACTGTTTTTTAGAATAGCTATTGATGGTTATGATTTACCACCTTCCAACATTACAATATAGCTTATTACAGATTTGGACAATGATATAAAGAATGATAAATTGAGCGAAAAGCGCTTTGTATAGGAATGTTAATTGTAGTGATAATACACTAACTTTGTCCGTTATCTGCTTCTCATTGTCATGTCATGTCAGGCCAGGTGGTTGTGGATACGATAAGCAAAAATAATTGTGACTATGAGTTGTGCCAATTGGCAGGCACAGGTGTCTTTCCCTTCAAGTTCTTACCCAATACTCAACGTCAGTCGTGTATCACATGTACTTGTTGTTTGATATCACATGCTGTAATTAATTGCAATGAAACCTATACAATAATGAGTGGATAAATGATTGAAGATAGTGGATCGAATGGATAAAAGCTGGGTACACATCGATCAACTAAACACACCTCTCCTTGACGCTTTCATCTGCACTTGTGTATTGTAATACAACAACTTCTGCAAGGTCCGTTAAGTCCAGCGTTTGAATAATTTGTATTAGAAAATGTCTCTTCTTTCGACATTTTTGCTGCTTTGTGTATCAATTTTTGCAGCCTCTGATTGCAGGACAGATGCGTACTTGAATGTTACTGCGACAGAAGTGTTTCGTGCCGATTTCTCTCGACCAACTCTTTCTGCAGCGTTTGGAGGAGCGTCCATAAAGTATGGAGGACAGAATGCTTTCTTGTGGGCAAGCGGTGGGGGTGTCGACGTTCAGTATCCAGCCGGCAGTTACTCACCCGAAGGACCCATCGTTGGCGGGTTTGGAGTTTGGACAAGTCATAAAATAGCCAATACGGCCGTCTTGCAGTTTGGCGTCTTTTTCCCTGCCGATTTCAACTTTGTTCACGGAGGTAAATTGCCAGGGCTTTATGGCGGAAAGTCATCCTGTGCTGGGGGTGACCCGGCGGTGGATTGTTGGTCGACGAGGGTTAGTTTGATAGCATTTGGTTAAATGGTTTTTTTGATTTAAAGTTGTGTCATAAATTGTAGGTGATGTGGCGGGACAATGGGGACGGCGAGCTGTATCTTTACGCCAACAGAGAAGCGCAAGATCCCGCCATTTGTCAAATGCCTGGAAATTTCTGCAGTCCAACATTTGGATGGTCACTAAGCACTGGGGCGTTCAGGTTCCGTAGGGGAGAATGGAGTAATGTCGAAGTTCGGGTTACTATGAATTCACTTGGTCAAAGAAATGGCGTTTGTGTCGTAAAGGTCAACGGTGCTGAGGTCATCAGGTACAATAACTTCGTCTATAGAATCCCACAGTATCCGAATTTGGCCGTGGATGGGGTTGCCGTGGATACGTTTTTCGGGGGCACCGGTGACTATTGGGCCACACCTACTCGTCAAATTACAAAATTTAGGGACATTATCTTGTCTTATGAATAAATTTCGCTGCGCTTGATTTGGGGAATTGGTAAAATAAAGTATTGGATTAAATTTCTGCAGAAATTGAGTGAATAATTTCTATTTTGGTTTTATTTACGACCATAGGTCTACTACATTTTAATACAAACATACCCAACGTTTGACTAATGTCAGTCTTGAATCACTTACATAATCACTATGGACCTTTAACCTCTTCAATACGTTGAGAACGATTTTTCTACTCCCTTGACCAACTTTTAAAAATTAACAATGAACTATGATTAGTTTGTGAAAATTAAATTTCGAGAATTTAAATTGACTTAACCACATTTGCAATTACAATTAAGTCTTAGTAGTTTGTCACCTTCGTCTACTTATTTCGTGGAACACCGAGGGACCACGTCAACAGCTTGAAATTTTTTTAACAATTATGCAGCCGTATTTAACATACTTATGTACCTTCGTAGAAAAGTCCAACGTATTCCACTGCTTGAGGGCTACAAAGTTACAAAACAGGCCGAACTGGCTAACCTGGAAAATTATTCGAGCCAATTAATTCATGTATATCCTTTTTCAGGGCTAACAGCTAAATATATTACCAAAATAGACAACTGCAAACGATGTATAAGCCAGTATTGAGCAGAATGCCGTAAAACACGCAAAAGTAATTACACAGAGATCCAGCAAAAGTACAATTGCGTGGAGTATTGTTGTCAAAACCGGAACTTGAATTTGGGAGTTAGTTACTATTGGCAACAAAATTGTATTAGTGAAAACTGGTGCGTCTAGCATCAGGGTAAAGCAGAGGATGCTCAGAACAGCTGCACACGTAAGGCTAATAATCAATACTAATATTGCTTCGTCCATAGCGCGGTAGAGCCTTGTGTTTTCATGTTTCCGTTGATTGATCCATTTTACTGCAATTTTATAATATAATATAAAATCTGTACTCCCTAATCCCATTTACAATTGAAAATTAAAGTATCTTACGACGAAACCCGTTGACATATGCCAAATTCCCGTTTACGATCTCTATGAAGGTGAGTTGCTTCGCGTATAGGACGCCTACTAGCGGAACTGACGGCAGCAATACCCCGAAACAGAGGGCAGTACACATAGAAAAGATGGTGGATTTTACCACTTGTCAGCTAATACGTTTGAAGGGTGCGAACTAGAAGGAAACTGGTGACTACGAAATATGAAAGTAGTGAAGCACATTGCTTCTTCCTGCTTTTTGTGCTGCAAGAGCACCTTTTTGGTTTAGGTGAAAACTGTGTTGCCCCAACGCCAATTATATAGCATAATCTAGTCAGGTTGGATAGCAAGGTGTACATAGAATAATGCAGCGTACATTTGCACAAAATTCAATAACTTCCCTATGTTAAACAGGACTACGCTTTTCTGCAATTTAGACGGTTTAGCATCACCGACAAAAATTTCGACCGAATGTCATTGATGTATTTGGAATAGAACTTAAAAAAATTGTAGGGTTGATACATTCTACAGTGAAGAAAGGGAACAGCGGTATTAAAATAAGTGCTAGGTATGGAATAGTAAAGACCTATATTCAATCCAAATTACTGGGCTTGCCTTGCCCCCTATTTTAGGTTTAAAGTTCCGAAATTAGTGCAATTTAAATTTCAACTCAGGATTCCAAACTATAGCAATTAGAACAACGCTGAGTAATGGATGGACCTTTTTCACCAGTAGACTAATTGACATAAGTGGAATTATTATAACCTCTTTCTTCTTCTCACCGGATGATGGAGTAATACCCAACAATTATTACCTACCATTAAACAGAGTCCAAATAAATACTTACTGGTGAAATTAAATACTAAAGATTTCGGAAATTATAATTTGATTTTTGAGAAACCAATTGATTTAGCGTATTCAAACTTTCCCAAAACTCCAAGTTAGCAAATTATGACATTTGTAAGTGTTCATTTCTTTCCAATTGTCACTAAAGCTCGGAATGTCCCTTTAACCATAGCCCGAAAAAATATAAGAACACTCCTCCTCTTAATTGTAAAAACTCCTCGTTCACCGAATGTAATTGGTCGACAAGCTTTGCTAAACTTGGACAGCAGTTTCCTTTCTTTCTTATCAGGAATTGACAGGCGTTTCCAGGATTTCGGCACTTTGTTCGCTTCAGCGTCTAATCGTCCACATCCTTCTAGGACTAAGGCCCACAAAAGTTGAACGGTGAGAGACCACATTAACACCATCACCTAAAAATTAATCCAATTTTAATTGAATAAAGTTTAACAATTAATACATACAACTCTATACATACCTTTGTAGATATGTCCAACGAATTCCACTGCTTTATTACTACAAAATTGCAATACAAGGAGAATTGGCTAATCATTCCATGAAGGAAGAGAAGGAGGAGACCCATTATGGACATTATTTCT
Source organism: Folsomia inoculata (assembly GCA_034695825.1). NCBI lineage: Eukaryota > Metazoa > Arthropoda > Collembola > Entomobryomorpha > Isotomidae > Folsomia > Folsomia inoculata. The sequence continues at coordinate 13,685 of JAQIWQ010000199.1, read as the reverse complement.
TTGTTCAATATTGCAACGCAGTGATACTCGCGTGAGAGATTTGGAAAACTTCGTAGTTTGTCCGATGCAATGTGCAAACGTTGAAGGTCCGCTCGAAGTTCGACCAAAATTCGAATCAGCGGACCTATAAAATATATTTTAATTCAAAGCAATTAATAGGCCAGAAAAACTATTCCGAAGCTGATGACCTACCAAAATAAAGAACTGCCGGCGATACATAAGCCAGTGCAGAGTAGAATGTCGCGAAACTCATAAAAATAATTACACAAACATCCAAAAAAAGTACAATTGCGAAGAGTATTTCTGGCAAAACCGGAATTTGAATTTCAGTGTTGATAATTTGTAACAAAACTGTATTAAGGAAAACTGGTGCGTCTAGCACTAGCATGTAGCAGAAAATACTCAAAACGGGAACAAAAGTAAGAAATATAATCGAGAATAATAGTGCCTTGTCCATAAAGCGGTAGAGCCTTCTGGTTACATGCTTCCTTTGATTGATCCATTTTTCTACAAGTTTAAAATAATGTAGCTTCTCTATTCTCAAGTTCCATCCTACAATAATTGTTATTGATAATTAAAGTATCTTACCACGAAAACCGTTGACATAATCTAAATTCTCGTTTATGATCTCTATGAAGGTAATTTGCTTAAATTATAAAAGGACCAACGGAACGGATGCTAAAAATGAAGCAAAACACATGGCAATACACACGTGGAAAAGATGGTGCATTTTCCCACTGCTCCGATACTGGTAATACGTTTGGAGGGTGCGAAGTAGAAAGAAGAAGGTGACAACGAGAAACAAAAGTAATGATGCGCATTGCTTCTTTCTACTTTTTGGGCTGGAAGAGAAGGCTTTCCGTATCGGGGAAAACTGTGTTGCCCCAACGCCAATTATAGAGTAAAGTCTAGTCAAAATGGATAGCAAGGTGTAGAATGATGCAGAGTACATTTTCTCGACAATTCAATAACCTAGTCAAAGGTAATATCCGCTTGTATGTACAATTCAGACGGATTAACAAAAGCTTTTGGTGAACGAAACAAATTCCGACCGATTTATTTGGAACAGAATTTTCAAAAATTATAGGGTTGATACATTTTATAGTCAAGTTATGGAACAGCGGTATTAAAATAAATGTTAGCCATTATATTACATTCGACTATTCAATCTGAATTACTGGGCTAACCCATTCCTTCTTACATCCTATTTCAGTTTTGAGGTTCCGTAATAAAGGCAATTTCAGCTAATGATGCTAAATACCAATTTCATCTTATAGTATTGCAGCAGCAGCAGCAACAACGCTGAATAATGGACCTTCTAGAACAATTGACATGAGTATTAGTATGATATAACCCGTGTCTTCTAACTACATAATAAGCGGATATTGGAATAATTTACGATGACAACTTACAATTAAACCCAGTCCAAATAAACAGTCATTGATGACCCATTAATCAGCAAATATTGTGCAAATAACATTTTTCGTCATGAAAAATGATATTTGCACTAAAAATCAGTTACATTAAAAATCATCTACCACATTCAAAATTTTCTAAAAGTCTACTCTGAGTTAACACTTTAATACTTTATGACACGTGTAAAAGTAGATTAACGTCAATAAGTTCGGAATATCCCTTTAACCATAGCCCGAAAGAAGAATATAAGAACGCTCCAAGGAAGTTTTGCCTGTCCTAAGACCGGGCGCTAGAGGGGTGCGGTTTGTTACTGGGGTCGTATAAAAACTTCACTAATTGAGTCTGTGGTTGGATAAAATGAGTTACAGTTGAGTGAGAATGAATGAGAAGTGTAAGGTGGTATAGTAGTGGTGAAAGTGAGTCTCAAGTGGTGGTGGTGGAAGAGCCAAATTCAAACAGCCGTTTTTCCCATAAGATTCTGCAGACAAACAGACACCCAAACTTCCTTCGTTTCTTTTTATAATTTGTTATAGTAGTAGTGGCCATGCCACCAGCAACTCGTCCGTGGTACATCGGATAACTGCTGCACCTCCTGACCTACTCACACTAGATGAAGCAGAACTCATGCAAGTTGATAATTTTTATTTATTGTTCTTGACAAAAGATTAAATATCCAAGTTAAGTGGGGAGTTTTTTCCATGTTTTTCATTCGCTGGCGTAGTAATTTTAAATTATTTATGTAGATCTTGCCGAATATTATTTGTGTTGAAAATTGAAACCAAAATTAAAAATGTTTTAGTAATTTTAACTTTAGGAATTACCGTCACCAGAGAAGAAGGCGTGTTTGCTGGGGAAATATAGGATACCACATTACGGGCAGAGAGTAACGATTTACGCAATACTTTGGAATTAAGCCTAAGCAGACAACTGCAAATCGGTATGTTAATTTATACAATACAAACACGTTATCCAGAATATTAATCTTTTTTCTTGAATGATTTTATTTCAATTTAGACACCCACCCTCGACACGTTTAATCCTAAACCGCTTAAGGACTGCAGTCAGGATGAACTTTAAAGACGCCTTAAAATTGCTGAAACGAAACTGGGTTATGCGGGATATGGATATGTTTACAAAGCAATGGACAGAATTACGGCAGAAGAATATGCAGTGAAGCTCATGTACACTGATATTTCGTAAGTAAAAATAATTTCAAATCGGATGTAAATTGCTCACAAATTCAAATAATGTGGTACCAAATAACCCACCAACCAATTTTTAAAGTTTGTCCAACAGTCTGGAGTCTGATTCGGCTGGAGTTTGGTGGGTTTCGAATACGTAAAATGGAGCGTTGCCTTTTGTGACATGAGCTGTTGTCAGTTGATTATCATCTGTGATACTATTTGATAGAATTTTTCCTGATGGCATATTGTAAAGATGATTTTACTCATGTGATGGCACATTCATCCGCCCCAAGAATAAATTAATCATCGATCTGACATGATTACAGCTAATTAATTATAAGCGGTGAATAAAAACCGAATAATTTCCGATCAAATCGAATGTACTGCGAGCATAAATTAAAATTGGCAGTACATACAGCAAGATTGGAAATAACAAAAACTATGTAATAAAATGTATTTCAAATGTGTCCCCTTGTAACAATGAAATCAAATGTTATAGACATCCGATTCGCTTAAATTATCAACCTCCCACGCTAACAATTGAAAATAAAGTAATTATTTATGTCCATATTACGTTAAATCTCACGATGGGGATGGATACTGCAATATGTATGAGTACATCTTTATAAATGACTTGCTCAGAACTAATTGCACCAGATGTAATCAAGAGCTAAATAAGCCAATAACAAAAATATGGTATATCTACATCATCCACCGACAATGTATGAGGAGAAGCATATAAATGTCAGTAGATTGTGATTGATAAGATGTCAACCCTTAAACAAATATATTATGGGGAGGCTGAATGAGATGAGATTTGTAGTGTAATCGAGATTCTGGACAGGGTTCGGCATAGACATTACACAGGTAAAATGCTGGTCATAACATTGTTACGTCAGATCAAATTGATCAAACCCTATTGAGTTCTAGGAATTTTCTAATAATATTCCATCATGAGCAGGTAATGAAATGAGAAGGAGTCCTTGACAAGATCATTCACTCACTGCCCAAAGTCTTCATTCAACGAATTCAACCCTTTCATTTTCTGCTCACTTACATACTTTCACCCAACACCGGATGACTGGAACTCCAAACTTGTTTCCTTCAACCATTGAAATAAACTGAGTTGAAAAACTCCATGGAGAATAATTCATTCTGAACAATGTTCATCCCCCAATATTTCGTTGTAGTTGTACATTAAAACTTTGGACGATCGCTTTTCGATGCTCAGCATATAATTACAGAGGGTTATTTGGATTTATATGCCGAGTCGTTTTTCTAAGTTTTTGAAGTAGTGACTGCCTAAAACCGCGAAATTTGATTTGCACCTCAATAACTATATTATAATTAAAAAAGTATTTTCTTGGTTTTTTCAAAACTTTCAAAACGGGTCCAAAATTTGACCACAAAGTGTTCCACTCCTTAGAAACACTTTGCACAGCTAGAGTCACACATAAAGACATTCTGAAACAACTCAGAAATGAATGAATCGTAATTTCTGAAAGATGGGTCAATACTATAAAGAATTAAAGTGGAAACCGACACATAGCGATGGAGTTGCGCCTCCCCCAACCGTTTAACGGCTACCCGCTCGAAGTGCGGCAACCGACGCTCTTCGGAAAAGTCGTTCGTAAAATTGCAAAACAAAACCGATTCATTTAAACCCAACTCGCAAACAAACATAATATCTTACAAGTCCTCAACAAATATAATTATTCACCAAAATTTATCCAACAAGACTTTCAAAAAAACCCAAATATACCAAACGCCAAACTTTCCAGCCAACTTATCGCCCAGTACACAGCGGAATGAAAACCGAAATTTAAAATTGCACTGTATTTCTAAACACAATATTCCAATCAAGCATCTTGATGCATCGCCATTGGATTTCTACAGGTTTGGAGTCCTTAAAACAAGTGATTTTCAAGCGGAAATCATTGATTTTTAGGCCACTTTGCAAAGTTATACGCGATGATTGCCGCAAAGCAACCCCTGAAATTTGCTTAAATGTTTTCGATTCTTGGAAACTAAGGCTCTTTACTATATCAGAAAAGTATGAGGAACACGTTAAAAATACTAAAAAATTTCACCGACGTGTCCTTCTTTCATAAAATTGATGTAAGCGACTCGGCATATACATCCAAATAACCCTCTGTATTGTAAAAGGGAATCTTTTTTAGGACCAGGAATAAAATGTTTTCTGATTCTGAGACCGTGTTCACTACTTGACAAAACATTAAGACCAATAACAATTCGGTTAAGATCACTAACCTTCAATTTAGTTGATTGGCACATACAGTAACGGTATTTGATATTTTCTATTCGCAATATGTAAAAAATTAGTTATATAACAATTTCTATAATTTAAATGTGCAGTTGCTATGTTAAGAAGGAATTAGTAATTCTCCACCAGCCGTTTACAGACCAGACAGTGATGGCGATATACTATCCTATCCTGTATAGAATTCACTTAATAGTAAACGATGATTAACTTAACCATCACATTTAAATCCTTCATTCTACAGAAAATGTGGCATGTTTGTGTGGTACCAGGTCGATTTCACATTGGTGGCCAGCTCATATTCCTCGTTTTTGCAGTATGCAATACCGCAAACCACAATTAAGCAATGCCCAGCGAATAAGTGCAATTCCTTTATTGAAACAGTGACAGCTTTTTGCTCATATACGTATTCCGGTTGATTTTAAGTCAGAACGATGTACGTATGTACGTGAATAGGTCCAGCGTGCACTGAATAGTCGTTTAGCAGTAATCAATCTTAATGACGTAAAAATGAGTAGCTTTATTGAATCTTAATAACACAACGGAGAATGCAATCTCTTTACCCTGCCTTAATAATTAACACAAGAAGTGAATTTAGTTGTAAATGAATGATTCATGCAAGTGCATATTTAAGTTTGAAATATTGCCGTACCTTGTCTTATGCCCCTATAAATATTTACCAAATTACCCATGGTACAGTAACGTCCATCGGACACGATTTCACTTAATGTGTGGGGTGTATGTGGTAGATTAGATTGTGCTAAGATTCAAATTATCAGATGTGGGGACATGGATGAAGGAATGTGAAATGTACAGAATAGGGGGGTTGCGCAGAATTGAGTTAGACCAAGACTGTTTATTCAGTCTGAATGCCATTAATGCCAAAAAGCAAGTCATCATTTAACAAACAAATCGCTATTTCTTATTTAGTGGTTTAAATAGAAAACATAAACACAATAAATTATTGTAAACATAATCAAACATTTTAAGGAGCATTATTAACGGATCTCATGGATGTCATGTTTTAACAATTTATTGGTAAAAACAAGCTTTCGGAAATGTACTCTTTCCTTCTTCAGGTTTTTTCTACCGGTGGTAGTAGAATATTTACAAAGTCATTTACTTTCTATAATCTAACATAATGTTCTGAGAAAGTTGTAACAAACTTATTATATTACTCTATAATCAAACATTAATTAACCGTTTACAATCGTCAACCCCCATAAATTGAACTTCAAATTCTCGAACTTACTAAGGAGTACCACCAAGGATTATTACTACCACTAAGGATTATTACTACCATTAAGGATTATTACTACAATAAAATTAATAAAACTATACTTGCTGCAAGCACTGTTTGAAAGACAGCTTGCTATAGGAATAATCCATTAGAATTTGTACAAAGATTTAACCTTTAATTTATAATTTGCATGATAATTTGTTCAAAACACTCACTATGACAAATAGCATATGTACAGACAGGACACAGTTTTGCAATCGTGATCATCAACGATAGCGTACACCTTTTGTATTTTTTAAGTGTCAAAAAACAGATTGGTGTTATATTAAAGAAAGATGCTAAAATTTGTCTCAGTCAAAGTGTTTATAGTGCATATTTAAATAAACTTTTTTGGAGCAGTCACAAAAACAAAAACGTCTTAGTAGAGCTGACCTGATATGCAATATTGAGCAATAATTTCACAAATTAATGAATATCTTGTGAGGAATTAGTTGCTGAATTAAGTTTTGATTTTTTTTCTCGCGCCCCAGAGAAACCGGAGTTACTCTGAGGTCCAAGTTAGTTGTTAACTAATATACAAGATTCTGATTTGAAATAGATAGCACAACATAGCTACTACATGGCAAAACCGTAAAACCACATTTAAGGAGAAGTACCGAATTTACTTTAACAAATTTAGGTTTCGTGATCGACATTTACTGTAGGGGAATTATATTTAATTATTATTTGCATTTTTATCATAATGAGGGGAAATGTTACATAATGCAGGCGATTTATATATATAATTGTTACGTGCGACGCGTCGTGTTTTTGTTACAAATTATACTGTTTTGACCTCAGCAATTTATATTTGGATAACTTTTTCATTTTCAAATAAATTCCTTTTTTCTCCCTTACGTATAAATATTATATATTGCCTACTAAATTGAAATTAATCTCAATACATTTACCTATAAAAATTCTGTTCTCTCAAACCACCGAAACCAGTCTTTATAATCTTCTTTAAACTTCTCCAGGTCTACAATAGTTGAATTTATTTTCTTTACCTCTTTTAAGATTTTTGAAGCTACCACTTCAGCTTTAGTACCTTTAGAAAACCTTGGCCACCTAAAATCTACAGATGGTTTGTTTCCCCAAGTCTCAGCCAACTCCTCCAAGCATTTCCCAAAGTCAAAGCAGCTGTTTTCGGAAAGCAACAGAATTGCGAAAGGATCAGTAGAAGTGTTATCCAAGACACGTTTTTTTATTGAAGAAATAGCAATGGGTTTAAAATTTTTTAAACCGAAACGGGAAGGTTCCTTTACTTCAGCGGAAACAAATTTTACATCCTCCAATTTTCCTTTGTAATGTTTTTTGATACAGTGTAAAATTATAAACAGTGGTTTCAAAAATGTGTAATTATCTATAAAGAAATGAATTGAAAGCACAAAAAGTCCTATCAGAACCGGTTCTATCTGATGCTCCTCTTTGTACCCTTCAGATTCAGAAATATGGAAACACGAAAGAACAAAGGCCAATAAGAATGTATGGTTCTGTTCCAAAATGCTGCTCAGCACATTTTTATCGAATCGGAAACTTCTATTTTCTGGCGTGTCTGTAAGGCACCTTAAATTGTCATTGTACTCCGTAAAAGCTTTCATTGAACTAACCATTTTTTCGTCGGAGGCAATCATATCGTTAAGAAACGTGCGAACGACAAATCCTTCAGGAGGAAAGACATATGAACGAAATACATCAACAAGATTTACTTTATATGAATTTAAATCAAATAATTGAGGGCCCATTCCAAAACAGACGGATTTTATGCACATGAATAACAACTTGGCCAAACAGAACTCGGCAAATGTGCGGTGTGGAAAATCTGGGATTTGTTTTGAGCCTTTTCCAGTGCCTCCTAATTCCCTCTTAGACTGGTGTACAATTCCTACAGCATAAGCACCATCAAGTTCATCTTCACCACATGTTAAACCTAAGGTACCATACTGAAGTGTTATTATCTTTTTAAAGCAGTCGGACAATAGGGCCTGATCACCTGCCAACGTTTCTGCGGCGAGAAGAACTAAAACCATCTCGGATCTTATAGTAAATCCAGTTTTGCTTGACTCAAAGTAAGTTTCAGGTTTAATATTAAGCTTGTTGCACAGGTAAATTTTATACTTCCTTTGTATGAAATCTTCATAAAGTTTCGTTATAGTGTATCCTTCAGCGAGCATAGCTTCAGAAGCGGGTAGAGACAAATTATCAGCTTTATTAGCAACGATAGCATTGAATATATCTGCAGAGAAGATTTCACTAATCATTTTTAACTGCAGAGGAACTCCAAAGAATTCGGCATGTTTTTTGTCTAAATACTTTCTTAATTGCTTGATAATAACTGTAGCAAAAGTCTCTAATTCCTTTTCCCATTGCTTCGCAAATCCAATCCAACATTTCACCAAAAACGAAACATACTGATCTTCGCCAAGCGGTTCAAATTGATGTGCCATTACGCAAAGACCAACTTCAAGTTTATATTTGTCATGATCTCTTGTGGATATGCATATGCGAACGTTTGTTTTCAAATTGAGCCATTTAAGGACTGTCATGAATCTCTTCTGTGAATTATTATCCATCTCATCAAACCCGTCAAAAACAAAAAAAACATCTATCCCCTTTGAGTCTTTACGATTTACAGAACATCGTAATAGCATTTTTTCCATTTCGCTATAATTAAAGTACCCCGAAATGCAGTCGACTATTTCCGCAGTGCATAAATCATCCGTGGCCTCTAGCGAGATTTCTGGAATATTCTGAAGATGTTTCAATTCAATAAAAATGACCCAGGGTTTGCACCCAACATTTAATGCCGTTACGGTGTTTGATAACTCAACTATTGTTGTTGACTTTCCCATTCCTGGTTCATCGGATAGAATTATGATGTCGGTACTATTAAATACTTTATCATCAGATGATCTAGATTTAGAAATAGAAAATTCTTCCTTCGTGTCTGAATCCAAGTTTTTTGTATACACGACTACTCCGTTTTCTACCCTCCTAATTAGCACATCCACAATAGCTCGGCTTCTACTGCAAATTGTTTTTGGGTGAAGTGATCCTGTGACCCTATGTCCTATTGTGCTAGATTTAAAGACAGGATCCCCAGAATCTATTTGATTTTTCGCCGGTTCGATTTTTGCCGGGATTCGAGCCCGTCGAGTATCAACTATTTCATTATCGATACGGATTTTAAAACTTTCTTCGCTCTTGAACCATTGACACCAAAGTCTTAGATCAAGTTCCGGTTCATAAATGTTTCTCGGAATGTAAAAGTCGGGGTTGTACTGACTTCTCAACTCAAAGCATCCACCGGTGTAATACAACAAATCGACAAATGAGTTTGGATTCATTTTGCAAATCCCCCGAAACCGTTGAAAGCTGTTGATGTCATTTTTCACTATCTGGACGTTATTGTTACAATTCAATTTCTCCCAGATTTGGTTTGGAATTGTCGAATTTGTGCAAATGACTATAACATATCCCACATCATTACTATCACACGCCGTTCCCAACAACATCGGCTTCTTGTTAACGTATCTAATCGCATCGCCAGGGGTAGGAAATCTGCCACCTACTTCAAAATAATTGTTCTCAAAATCAAATCGTGTTGGGGGACTTTTCCCAATTTTAATTTGAGGATTTCTCATCACCAATGCTAACATGTCTTTGGGACTTTTTGTTAAAAACTTTGCAAATTTGTTAGAATTGTCTGGTCCAACAAAATCCTGCAGTGGTGTGGGCTCCTCTAAAAGATTGACTGTATTATTCATCAAATTTTCCATTGAAGCCCGGTCAAGTTCTAAATCTAAAGAGTCCAATCGCATAACTTCATCTAAATTTGAAGCAACATTCCCCTCAATTATCAGCCAAATATGTTTACATCCTTCTTTAATTCGAGCATTAACTGTAATATCAGTTTCAGAATTAATGCAGTCTACCAGGACTAGATCTATGTCAGAAAACGCATCCCCATATCTGTCGCCCGTAATATTCAAAACTCTCATTTCGTCATACCGTAAAATCAAAGTCCGTTTTGAATTCTGCGAACAGAAGGATATAATTTTTAACAAAAACAACTCTAGTTTTACTTTGCATTTGTCTAAAACTACAAGGTGAGCCTGTCCTTTCAGTTTGTTCCACATGTCTTCAATTTCTTTGTAAGACATGAACTTTAATTCCAAATAATGCTCTTCTAAATATTTGCGATTTTTTTCATTTTCTGCGAAAAGAGGAACCACATTGGTGGAAATCTTTTCCAAAACTTGTTCAAACGATATTGAAAAAAGTAAACAATTCCTCAAAGCTTGTAGGCTATCCTTATTTTTAAACTTGAAGTAAATATCAGAGCTTGACCAATTACAGTCTGCGAAATTTCTTATAACAAACCCCAACATTTTGTTCTCATCTGCATCGTACAAACTGTCGGGTTTACAGAATTTCTCGTAAAGGCAGATTTGTTTAATTTGCTCCATAACCTCTATTTCCACTTCATTCAAAGTGTAGCAGTGTTTATCTACTACGATTTCTGCTTCAGGATTAAAGTTGTCCTTCTTAGTTTTGAGCCACTTTTTATATTCACCGAATTTGTTCCAACCAGCATATGCCGTGCTCCAAACAGTTTCGACAAAAAAACTGGGAGGTTCTACTTCTGCAGGGCAACACCCAAATGTTACACGTGGCCAGTTGGTAACACGAGCAATTGACTTTCCATTTCCATTACTAATTTTTGCCAACTCTCGTACAAAAAGCATTTTATCGTGCGTTTCTTTAGTGTAATTTATATGTAGCCCTGTCTTTGATGATTTGCTACTGGCTGAAAATTTTTGAATTTTATCAGTCGGAATTCGAAAAGTATCACCAAAATGCGAGTGGATACAATTAACCAAATTTGGACTTATTACATAATTCGTAATATCCAAGCGCAAGCTTGAAGTGTTACTGTCCCTAACATTGTCCATTTCATACAACTTTCGCAACATTGGATATGCACCTGGGCTATCAAACACTATGCAACGGGGATTCAGTTTATCCTTCCTTCGGCGAAAACATCGATTACCAGTTTTGTCCCTACAAATTTCGACATATCTTACTGCAAGTGTTGATATCTGAGCAAGCCATGCCCCGAGTGAATGTCCGGTGAGAAATATTTGAATTGGTGATCCTCCGTGTGGAATTGCCCCAAGGACAAGTTTCACCACTTCGAGTGAAAAGGTGCATGCTGAGTTTAATTGCGATGTGAACCTGCTCATGCAAACCCCTTCCAAATTTGCAACCCAGTCGTTTATTTCCTTTGTTCCTATTCAGGAACATAAATTATGTAGTTGCATTAGGCTGATTGGTGCGAATTTTATTGTTGCTAATTGCTACTCACCTCTGTGCGCAATAATAACCTGACATGGCGATTCCTTAGTTTCAGCCTTAATTAGGGCACAGCCATAGTAAGAACCTTTCTTAGCATAGCAGATGGGTGTGTACCCTTCAAGTTTGTAGTCCTCTTCTTTAACTCCTGATAGAATACATTTAAAATACATTAGGTTGAATGTACAAATCATTTGGAATTGCTAATAAAAAGTTTGAGAATCAAGAATATCCTCATATACCGAGAAAATGTCTATCAAGAATACATTTTATATAAAAAAACCATTGACTCTGTGTCAAATTTTACTCTTCTACTTACTCAATTCCTCCGTAGCTGCAGGTAATTTTAGTTGGATGGCCCCCGATTGAAATTCGCAATCTTGATAAGCAAAGGCAGAAATTTTTGCTAAATCTACTGGTAAGATGTCGGTTGTTAGCACTAATTTTCCCTCCCAGTTTAGATTTGCAAAACTATTTCGACAGCTATCTTGCACTGCTTTTGGCACTTTGTTGGCATAGTCTGGTGGGTAAATTTGTAACTTTTCTTTGTTACCATGTTTCCTCTTCGCACAGATTTCGTCCGGAACAAATCCCATCGTGTACCTGGCAAGACGTGAGATAAACACACAAAAAAAGTTCCGTTAAATTTATCAAAGATGTTTGCTTAATAAAATATGCAAATTTGTTTTACCAACCACTAACTATGTATGTTGCGAAATATGGCAATACATTTAACTGAACGAATAAAGATATTATCCAAAGGCGTACTGAAAGATATTATCCAAAGGCGTTTGTAATACGTGTCGAATTGTTCGTAATCACGAGTGAATGAATCAACATTTCAATTCCAACTCAAGCCAAACCAACCTCATTTTATCCAAACATGCAGACACGTATGCATGCATCATACACTAAGTAAGATAAGGGTGAACGAAGATAAGGGTGATACATGGTTAGAGGACACAGGATTGGTAATTGGTACAAGAACACAATGGTGAATGATGATGATAAGCGGCGGAGAGTGACGAGGATGAATGGCAATCAGTGTGGAATGCGAAAGATAACCAACCGTATTTATGGCAATTATGTAAACTGCTTCCACCAAGACGCATTTATTGAACTTTTGCATAGACAGGATTCAAAGTCCAGTCCTATGAGGAAAAACCTCCGATCCTTCGTATAAACGACATATATACGAGTGGTGTGGTGTGGTGCAGGATGTAATAAGGATGGATATTGTATAGATAACTGATATCCATTGTGGAATGCATAAAGATTCATTGAAAAACTTTACAACTGTTGTAATTTTTAGCATTTGCCAATATAATTGGCCATAAAATTTTATTGTATCGTGACAACTAATAATGCCATCAAATGATTGACAATAACATACACAAACAAATTGATATGAATATTGAAATAATGATTAAATAAAGTATTTTAAATAATGTAAAATAATCAGTTCTTTTGAAAGTAATCCCGTCCAACTTACTTACTTGTCCATGGGAATCAGTCTTTTACTTGCATCAATCATCTAGTACGATACGATATCAAACAAAGAAATTCACATTCTTGGGAGAATGATGGTTATGTTCCCTAGTCAGTGTTGGTCTTCCATCCGGTTGCTGGCCAAGTTTTGCTGGACAGGCCTTATCCGCACAAACCCAATATTTTCGTCCATTGTTTCGATTAAATTTGTTGACCCTGAAGAAATAGTCTTGATACTCCATTTTTTCGCCACGGTCCCCGTTTCTGTAAACGATGCCAAATTGAGAGTGACGGAGTGGCCCTGAAACATGAGAAAATTGCTAATTTTATAAAGAAATTAAAATAAGGAAGGAATATTAACGTTACTAAATGTACTAACCTTCATCAGTATCGGTCCAAGCTGGAAGTAAAGCCGTTCCATTTGGTTTAGGCTTAATGCTTCTTGGTCTGGGTCGCTTTTTCGGGCTCAGTTTGGGTTTGAAGATGTTTCCATGCTTAATATTCAAAGGGTTTGGGATGTTCTTTAAAGGATTTTCTACTTTGACATTTCGCACCTCTTCTGGGAGGAGTAGAGGTAGAGGTAGCTCCTCTTCTACACCTTCTTCACCTTCGTCCTCATCTTCAAGGATAACAATGTCGTCGTCGTCGTCGTCGACAATGTCCAGCTCCTCATCTTGGTCCC